>PRKT01000110.1:324660-345297 GCA_003671525.1 Saccostrea glomerata | reverse complement strand
CATACATGCCGTTGGGTTTGAAAAATAATGCATTTCACACGTTAAAAGTCACAATCAGGCAAATTTAAAGTATGAATAAGTCACAAATGTAAATATAAGTAATAAGGTATCATTTTTTGAGTTTTATTGGGATGTAAAACGGGTTGGCACATGATCAAATCTTCCATAAAGCTTCGGGCTTTATGGGATTCGATCACGTGACCAACCCGTTTTACATCCCAATAAAACTCAAAAAATGATACCTTATTTCTTATGAAGTTTTGAACTCGTTGTATTGATGACTAGATCCAATGCATATTACATTGTATGGCCAAATACTAGGATTTCGCTGGAAAAGCTACTTTATAAGTTCGTAATTAAAACGGAAAAACAACAATAAAAAGTTGTTAAAAACTATAAACATTTTAAGTGGCGATGTTTGCGATGCCAATTTCGGTGACATGACTAATCCATTTTTTTTTTTTCAGAAATTAGTCATATTTTTCATAGATCTATATTCCAAGAAACAGAGTGAAAGAAATATGTAAGATTGTGTCACAATGTTAAAAATGAGTGCAAAATTTTGTTCAGGGTTACATAGAAAACGATATGAAGGCAAAGAAAACATAAGCTTTCTTTATATTTCATTTATGGGATTATTATAATTAACTGAGTATGTCATTTCCATTTCAAAATATATTAATCCATGCATCAAAATTTGGTTTGTGTTATCTAACCTTAAAGGTTATTTATAAGTCGGCTAATCCCCGTCCAATTATCGAGCTCTGAGCTACACTGTGATTTAAACCAACTTTATAAACTGACCGCCAATGGTCATACGATGATCGAAGGTTGGTTGACGGATTGCTTCAATTGAAGAAATCGGCCACCGATGCAGAAAAAATTATAACTTGGACCGAAGGACACAAACTTTGTCGGCCGACGAGCAAAAAAGGTCAAAATCGGGCAAGACAATGGCCAATGATCTGTTGACTGTCATCCGAAAATACTATTTTGTTTCAAAAATCGTCGGTCGTTGGTCGTTTTTATAAATGTGACTGGGGTTTTACATGATTAAGAACAGAACAAATTATTCAGAATATTAAGATCATTTTCCCCATTTATTAGCCTTCTAAGCGGTACAAATAGAACATGGGACATAGGTTCCGTTTTTATAAGGTGGACATGGCAGAGTTCCGCATATGGTGATAACGGGATGAAATAACTTCCCATTTTCATTTACTCTAGATCTCTCAACGAAATCCGGATTATCGTCCAGGCAGAGGTACTCTGATTTTTGTTCATTATAAGCATTTGAAGTCAGAAATCCTTGGTATTGTTTTACCCATCCTGAAGGGCACGATAGTTTTCCTGGAATAATTAATGCAGACGTTGCTTGTGTCACGCGACAGACGGCACATGGGACATCATCCTGATAAACTACATTCTTGAAACTAAACTGGTACTCTCCTCCGTAGAGATGAGCTATGCCGTCGCTATGATGAATTGGAAAGTTGGCATCAACTGAATCCGGATCATGTGGTAAACATAATGTGTTAGCTCCGTTTCCCGTCTCTGTGAAGAAACTTCCCGCTACAACGCCTGCGGGAGAGAACAATTAGTGATTAATATATGTCAAAATAATAAATAACAAGAAGTGTTAACATATTATATAAATTTCTACGTACCAACCTACACATTCCGTTCATATACCGGTATCTAGTTTTGCCTATAAATGAAATAACCTCTATATTTGATAAAAGATGTCCCTTGCCTTCCATCTAATATATTCAGGAAGAAGACAATAATAAAATTTAGACGGCAACGATGCAGACTTGGCGTTAATATGTCATCCACATACAGAAAAATATGCTAGTATTATTTTCATTTTAAAAGGTGATATTCTAGTCTTTTTTCTTGGCAACGCTGCATTTAAAGAAGATGTGCGTAAGTTGTGTGAATTCTGCAGGTTTCGCGTACAATAAATTCATGTTTTGAATATCAACATGTTATATGCCGATTATATTTACATTTGCCGATGCCTTTCCTTTCACGAAAATACGAATTAAATTTACAGGTGCATTCATTTTTCAATGTAATGCAGTTTGTCATATGATCAGACTTTCTTGCATACGTAAAGCAATCTTCAGGAGCTATTTGGAAAGTTCCGCTTTTGACGTCACATAATGCCGTGGTTACGAAATGTTGTATTTCATCTAAATGGTGGGTTTTTTTTGTTATACGAATAAAAATAAATTATAAATATTAGAAATAAAATACCATTTTAGAGTTTTATTTGGATATGACATGAAGTTGGTACGTAATCAAGTTTACTATAACGACCTTCAGGTGTTATAGGATTTAATCACGTGACCAACTTCAAGTCATATCCCAATGAAACTGTAAAAAATGATATCTCATTTCTTTTAAAAACATCACTGTGATACTGCAACAAACAACAAACGGGTTTTATAATAATATTTATAATGAAAGTATGAGCTCAATTACAAGTTAAAGCTATTTTTTTTGTCTGGGGCTTTCGTTCCATTAATTTTATTTTAAATATTTGCTTTTGAGCTAGAATGCAGTCAGAACGTTTGAAATCGAGAAAAGGTGAAGCAAAAATGAAAATTATTATTTTTTTTTTTTTTAAAATCAACGTTTTGTACAAATGACTCATCTAGGCATATTTCAAACCATCGGATTGTCGGCTTTGCTTCGAGTTACTTAAGACATTAATGTCATCAATTGCATAACGGGCGAAGCCAACAAGTTTGCAATTTGCTGAAAAACTTAACTGATATTATAGTATGATGCAATGAAGTATTTATATATTGAAAGATCCTGTCAGGAAAGATTCACTTACCACTGTACAGAGTTTTGGTGTTGTTCAGTTGAGGACATATTCTCTTTCCCCATATTGTGTACGTTGTTCCTGAAGAAAAATGATAAGCATTGATAACTCAATGCAAATAATTCGCTTAAGAGTTCCAATCCAAAGTGAGCACTCGAAATTACTTGCCATAATTATTATTCTGTGTAACTTTGGTCATTTCTCCTTTCAATAGTTGGACCTGTCTTTGGAGTTCAACAATTTGCGTCTCCATCATCTGTGGGTCATTTAAAAGGAGACGTTTTTCCTGTTGTAATGCACGAAGTCCACCAAATATGCAAATTAGGAGAACGATTTTTAACCTCATTTTCGTCTTTCTTTCTTAGACAGTGAGGTCACAATAATGTTCCACCTTTCTTATCTTTGTCCTCATTATGTGCGATTAAATATGAAGATAACAAACAGTAATCAAGATCAGAAGTCCATTGAGACGATACATATTGGGAATAAAGAAAACAAGATCTTGAAAAACATCAAATGAGGGATCAGATGCCATGGAAGAGTAAGCATTCCCTGTCAACCTGTCAAACCCGCCGTGCAATCCTGGTCAGGATCCGGCAAACGAAAAAATCCGTAGACAAATCAGTGTCAAAATAATGGAATAACAATTTTTATGAAAAATGTAAGCCAACATTTGACCTAATGATAGATTTTATTTGCTGATAAGGTTTATTGTCTCGACCGTAGAATTTGGGAAATGTTGACTATAAGTCTACTGAAAAATTTGAGTATTTTTCATTGTAATACAAGATATGTTACCGAGACCCTCACCTAATTAAGCTTGTCCTAATTTTATTTATAAATTTTATTCATTTACTACGTAAGGTAGGATTCTTCTCAAAATTTCTTGTATTTAAAAATTAATGAAATTTTCACAAAATCAAGAAGACAATATCACTAAGTGATGGTAGCAGTGAGATTAAATTTGACCATTTTATATTAAAAGCAAGGTCAGGTCAAGGTCATTACCATTTTCCTGGTTGTTATTAATTAAACAAATTGTTGCCAGTTATGCGATTCCTACTTGTATTTCAAAAGAGTGAATCTTTTTGCTTTAAAAGATACTAGCACAAAGGGTCTATAACATGATATTACCCAACTGGCACAAATAATTTAACTAACATGGATTTTGGCTAATCCGAATTTTCTCTACTTTACTTAAACTTTTAGGATATATTAGTTATTTTTATATGCTTCCTACAGTGTATATTAAAATTTTTCTCATTTTCACATATAGTAGAGTTGTCACATAAAGATACAAAATGGTACAAAAATAAAAAGTTTTGATTGTTTACCAAGAGAAAAAAAAACTTTTTACGGATTTCTGGCCCAAATCTGTACTCAGATTAGAAGCTTTAAAAAGCTTACACAGTTCTAGTTTGTTTGAAAAATCATATTTATTTAATATATTTAGTAAATTCAGTCCCTTATTATTAATTAAACTTACATTTGAAGATTTTTTCAAGTCTTTGATTGTGTAAAAATTATGACTAAAATCATTGTTCTATAATAATTTTGATAAGCAGAAAAGATATTTTCATACGCCACCATTCCGCCAAAAATATAGAATTGTGATGAAAGAAAAATATGGTCTTTTAAATCTCTTACACCTTAATATATAAGACATATAAGCAAATGTACTTTGAACATTTCATCTAATCAGAAACCAGAGAAGAACCCTACCTTAAAGCATACTCAATGCAGTATTTGTAATGCCAGAGAAAAAAGGGTAAAGATTTACAACATTTGCAGAGCGTTTTATAGATTATTTTCTTAATGTATATGGTAGTACAATAACAGAGTCCGTCCGTGACTTATTTGACTATGTATAAGGATTTTTAACCCCTTTTTATAATATGTACTGTGAAGATAAATGTTTGCAAAATCACAATATTTGGAAGAAATACATAATTTGAATAAGTCTTTGTTCAGAATAATCCACTTATCTTTGATGATAAACTGGTTGCAAGTAAACGGAAGAATCAGTTACTTCAAGAGATGTGTCCAGTGGAAGATGCATGCTGTATTGTTTTTCTTGTTCTAATTCTCATCTTCATCATCTTCATCAAGGACATTTAAAACAAAATGAATAAAACATGACGTATACTGTAAACCAACTTTTATTCACGACGACTTTATTTTGCGATATACCAGGGATATATTAGTTCGCGATGATTAATTTTCGCGATCAAGCCTATTTTGGATATGTTGTTAATAGACACATCTACACGTTAAGGACCGGTTTGCGGCGAGAAATATTCGCGATGACTAGGCTCTCGCCAACTTCGCGAAAATTTCTATTGAAATTCATCGTAAGGGTTTGGTTTGCTAGCTGCAGAATATGAATTCTGTCATGCAGGTTTAAAAAAAAACAATATGCACATATTTGAAGATTTTCAGATTAAAATCATATATCAATACGAAAATCAGTGACATATGTGATTAAAAAGTATTATAAGACATAATCAGAACTCCTGGACTTTTGTCATGTAATTCCAGAATATTAGCCTATTGTTTAGAATAATTTTATAATTATTATGAGAAAGGCTTAAATTACCGACTGGTAGAGTATAGACCAAAAATAAAAGATAATCCAAGAGTAAATTGTTCAATTCTAATAACATTATCACTTCATGCTCCATTTTCGGATTTGCTCGTCGATGTATACACAGGATTCCCTCATGGTTCTTTGCGCTCAACACTTCCTTGAATATACACAAAGGGCACAAACTTCTCAAATTTTCCATTAACTAAATCATCTGCTGGCTTACTGTCCTTTTGCTCTCTCTTCCTAATACCCGTGTTCTCCTACAACAATGTACGTAAGCAGCTAAGAGTTGCTGACCCAAACTTTATCAATATTTGGTACATGTCACGCAATTAATAGTGGAACTTAAACCTTACAGCATTAAGAAAACACAAGAACTTACCGATTCCTCTGCTGTAATCGTCGTTTGAATAGCTATAGAGCGATGTTGGCCACTGCTGGTATAGGTTTTCATCCTACCTGTAATAGTTTTTAAACTGTCCCTTCGCTTAACCTCTACCTTCATATGAACGGCATAAAACTGAAAAAAGTACGATAGAAAGATAAAGAGATAAAATGACGATAAATTATAAGAATAATAAAAGTACTAGTAGTTGTTTTAAACAAATATTTTCGTGATATACAAATACAAATAATTACTATAGACATTCAGTCTAATTAATACACGCGGTCTAGATGGAGCGGATCAAAGATCTTATCATTAAAAGATCTAATAATAAAAATTCTAATTTTATGCAGATGTCCATTTTCCCTTGGTATAAATAAACGTTAAGTCACAATTTCTTCCGAGAAAATACCTTTGGTAGAGATATCATCGCTATTGTCGTTGTCACAACAACTTGACAATTCAGAAAGACCATGGCGTATATCAAATCTGGTCCCACAGATTCAGCAGTAAAGTAACTGGAATAATAACAAAGCAATTGAAAGAATCTGAATATACAGGCACATGATGCAGTACGTTTAATGTATTCTATATGTTTGAAGATTAATGGAATTCAGTTTTAGTTAAGATACTTATAAGGAACAATCTGATTGAAATCAGAACCTTGTGTAGTGATCTTTAGGAGTGGATCAAAGGATCTAAATTTAATCAGATTGTAGAAGGAAGACCCTAACCTAACTTGATCTTAATCAGGTTGTAAAAAGAGACAGAATCTCCTGGATTGACGATTATTTTCGTAAAAAGTAAAGCGCAAAGGGATAGAAATTCTGTGGTGAAACTGAAGATAAATGTAGAAGAAGGCATATAAAATTATGAAAACCTTTTTTCTACTCTAAATCCATTCATTACTTTCAAATGAAAGTACAATAAACAACAAACACACCATTTGGACATAGCAACGACACGCAGCAGCTTTATTTGTACAGTGTACATAACATATTTGTATAAATACATGTTTATGTTGGATTGAATAAATCATGATAAAATTCAAACTTTATCGTGCTCTACGTGTCGTCCTAAACTGGTATTTAAACCACTATTCACCACTTATATAGCCTTGCTAACGAGACCGGTTCTAAAGAACCAAGTTATATTCACCAGGTATTCGAATGAAAACCTTGTATTTCCGAAAAAGTAATTCATTATCACACCAAGTAGAAATTGATTTCTGTCTAATTCGTTCCTCAAACGAAAGAAATCATATTTATACATTGTAATATCCTGAAAACTTGATATAACTTTTTATTTTCATCATCAAACTTTTGAATAGGCGAATTAGAATTAAACAAAACTAATTATCAAACAAAACTAAGGTTAATTGATAATTATTTAATACCATTTCAGAATCTTACTTGACGATCAAGATGAAGGTGCTGACGATGATAGCGTTGTAAATGGACCATGAAATGTGCTTACTTTCGTTAAAGGATGCAGGGGCTTTGTGTACCGTGAAACATAAGTATACCCCGAACAACAACATTAGAACTTCCACTGTCAAACAAAAAAAAAACATATCAATACATGTTTATCCTTGTATTAAATAAAAATATTTTATAAATAGTATCCATTTTAATATACAGACTTTGTTTCGAAATCAATAACTTTCATTTTATCTGTAAAAAAAAAAAAAAAAGATTTAAGCATATATTACTACTCAGTAATATAAAACATGAAGGATAAACTTTCACTTATATAGTCCACAAATTATTATCTACGAAGTATGAGATTTCACTTCCTACAATTTATTTAAAGATATGCTTAGACATGTAGTACCAAATAAATAATCAATATTGACTCGACCAAATTCTACGTTTTTAAAAACGGAACCTGGTCCTTTTTCATAAATCTAGAAAAGTCGTTCATCAGAAATTCGATCACTGCCCTTTTCTTATCCAGGAAAGAGGGAACTTGGTATTCGAATAATAATAAGCCCGTGGATCTTGACATTTGTACTTATTCCAAGAGGCAAGTACATTGTGGTTATCTTCAGGCTCAAACGCAAATAGAAACCTTCTTTTGACATAGTTTTTCTCTTCTCTTATGACAAGTAAAATAGACCATTGCGTGGAAGAACTGGGGACTAATGGCGGTAAAATGATATACACTTGTATAACATGCCAAAATGGTATTAATTATGTTCTTATTACTAGTAAAAGGCTGTCAAAACTGATCAATGCCATAATGCAATCATCCATTCTGGTTAAAAATGGAACAATTTGCGATTGTTTCACTTTATAAAACTTGATTTTCCGTCTGTGACTAACATTCAATATAATAGAATCTGATAAAGCGCCAAAGTCATTATGGCTGAGTAGTTCTTGAAATGATAAACACGATATGTTTCTTATTCTTAAAAGATATACATGTATACTATACTGTGCTACTGTACTCACTTCCATACGCGGAATACGACCACCAATTTTCTGTACACATCACAAACTTTAATCCTGAGGACGTTTTCACGACTTTTGAAGTTTCGTCATTGGCTGCAGTCCATGCCACTAAATACCCTAATACAGCTGCAAGGATCATTGCCATATGACGTAATAAGGTTTTATCAGTTATATGTACTTTTTTAAGCTGTCCTCTTCGAAATATCACTGATATTCTGCCAAAAGAAAACTAATATTCAGTTACAACTATCATGAGTTTGCTTAAATGTCCATGACATCTCAAGTTTTCTAATTCTACAAATTTCTGACTCCATTATCTAGGGGTTTAAATAGTTAAACTTGGACACAAACCTCCATGTCTTCAAGAGAAGTGCTCCATACATCAGAAAAAATCCTAAATGATAGAGCCATGGTAAGAGCATACACAATATGTCATTGGCGTCAGGAAACATAACGAACATCTGTAAAGTAAACTATTGTTATATAATAGAAGTAATGAAACCTATGATATAGTGTACTCATAAGAAAATTGCAAAGATTTGTGACTCAACTCAGAAAACTACAAAGAAAAACAAGTTGCAAATAGGGCAAAAGCAATGATACAAGGACACACCAGAGATGAGATCACGTGTCTAGGAGGACTAAACATCTCTTGACATCTGGTCAAGTTCACTGCGAACACTGGATTAATTAGGGAAATAAATTCAGAGTTAAACAAGATGTGTTTGTGAAACACTATGCGCCCGGTGGCAACAAAGTTGAAAAAATATTTTTAGCATATAGGTAACAGTCAAGGTCACAAGGTCGTTCATCTTGGTGTCATTTGAAAGAACTTGATTAATGAAGTAAGTATACAAAATATGAAATCTCTATCTCTCATAGTTCAAAAGTTATGTGAAGGTTCAAAAAAGCTATTTTTAGCACAGAGGACACAGTTAAGGTCACAAGGTCATTGGCCTTGGTGTCATGTGGAAGGGCTTATTTAGTGGAATAAACAAGCCAAATATTAAGTCTCTATCTTTCTCCGTTCAAAAGTTATGGTGAAGGTTAAAGTTTGCCGACAGAAAAGCTATATTTAGCTTATAGGTCAAGGTCACAAGATCACTGAACATGGTGTCATTTAAAAGGATTATTCAGTGGTGTATGCATATTAAATAATAAGTCTCTATCTGTTATAGTTTAAAAGTTATGGCGAAAGTTAAAGTTTGCAGAAAAAAACTATATTAAGCATATAGGTCACAGTCAAGGTCACAAGGTCATTGACCTTGATGTCATTTGAAAGAGCTTAAATTGAAGTCTCAACTATTCATGGTTCAATAGATATGGCGAAGTTTAAAGTTTGCAGACAAACAGACAAACAGATAAACAGACAGACAGACAGACAGAACAAAAACAATATACGCCTCAGATCTTTCGACCCAGGCGCATAAAAAGGAGAAAACAGTGGCCTATCAACTGAGTGAAAATATATCAGTTAAAATACGAACCAACTATAGATTGTTTTTGCCATAAGGTCACAAGGGAATTTGCAACATTCCGCATGCAGGGGATGAAGGTATATTGCCGCATAAGTAAGGAAAGCTGAGGGTAGAAAAGGTAAAGTCATCACGTTTATCATAGAGCTTGGTTGTTAGATTACCATTAGTGTCTTTTTCAAGTAAAATATCCAAGTATGAAACAGATGTGTCAGAATCTGTGGTATATTTTATCTCAAACTCACAAGGATATATCGTATCGACATAGGAATGGAAATTACCACAACTCACAAGAATATATCGTATCGACATAGGAATAGTAATTACCATTGTTAATTGACAATACGTCGTCGATATATCTAAATGTCGAGATGAAGGCCACAGCAAAGTTTTCTTCTTTTCACGCATAAGATTTTGCACAAACTCTGTTTCATATATATAAATACAAAAATAGGTCTGCTAATAACGGAGCGCAAATGGTAATGTTGTACATCTTTTCAATGCAATCTTTTTCCCCTTAATTTTTCTTTAAAAATACAATGATCTTCATCATTTTCTGTCTGTTCAAATACCCTGAAAATGTGTATTTCAGGGAATTTGAACAGATAGCAAATAATAATCTTCATCATTTGATATCTGTTCAATTACCTTGAAAATGTGTACTTCAAGGTATTTGAACAGATAGCAAATGATGAAGATCATTGTTTTTTTTAAAAGAAAAATAAAGGAAAAAAAAGATTGTATCGAAAAGGTGTACAGCATTACAAAACATCATAAAAAGGTGTTATGGTTAAGAATGTTCAGTCAATATGAAAATAAAATTCAAAACTACGTTGTATATTTATTGCACATAAGAATGTATTGAGAAAATATTTCAGGCATCAGATGAATGGGGGTTTTTAACTATTTTTTAATTGTAAGTACATCCTTTGTTTTGGATCATTAATTTAATATTCATGTAATAAGAAACATTTAGAAATGCTATTGGGATTTCATTTAATGAAATTTTTCTTTCTTCACGTTTTGCATTGAATCCTAAAACAGAAAAGAAGTTTAAAAACCTTTAAGAAGAATGCAAGAATAATGATGTCTATAAAAGAATTATCAAAAGTAAAAGATATCCTACGTCCTGAAGTATTGACAAAACTTTGAGTATAATATAAGAAGAAAACCAAACCATTGGCAATTTTTCGTAAAAGATTTCCTTAAAACTATAAACTTTTCAGATTAGCTGGCTTTTTTTTTACCGAATTAGTTACTAGTATCTTGCTAGAAATTTCACTTCTCTGGATTCAGTTAAATTAATATTCTAATGAAAGGTATTTTAAAACATTCTTGCAATAAGAATAGGAAGCTGAAATGTGATTATCAAAATCAAGGCCATGAAACCGAAATACTTAGTACGGTAATCAGTAAATCAATGGAACATGCAGCAGACAGCAGGTATATCAGAATGGAATATAAGTATAGATAATGAACAGTATTCAACCTCAAATATCCTCTCAAACAATACAAATGAGGTCAATTCAGTGTTTAAATAATGGACTAATAATTAGTATGACAAAAGTCAGTGAACATTTGTCTTAATGATAGATTGTATTTGCTGACAAGGTCATTGAATCGAACATAGAACTTGTGAAATGATAGCTTTATTAAACGAAAAATGTTTTCTTTAAAAAGAAATGTTTTTAATAAAGATTGAGAAATAATATCTTCATAACACATAATTTTACCTGCAGGCACATTAAGATACCTCCAATGCACATTAGAAGGAGAAATATAGGGCTCCCACTCTTCATTATCTGAAATAGAGGTAATATTTATAGTTAATCTGTATTAAGGATTTTAATGTAATGTTGTTTTAAAGAAAATATGAATGATATAATAGAGTTCGTCGTACGATATTTGATCATTTGTGTCAGTTCTTTTCAAACTTTGTTGAAAAGAAATAAGATATTTTACTTTTATAATTTTTATTTTCAGGATATAGACTGGTGTTTAAAACATTAAGATGACGTTTTTTGAAAATATTTAATAAATTTTTGAAAAAATTATTAACATTGTATCGTGTGTTTCATCGTAGTTTTTTTTTTGGTATTATTTATTAATCTCTGTGAGTAGTAATATCAATATATATGACAAGAGGGAAAAAAATACACTAGATAATAATTTTCATGTGAAGCATCGTCAACATTATGTACAAGACATTGTCATTCTTAATAGATTTATAAATATTCTTTAAGACTAAATTATAATACACTTCGTTTCAATGTTTGATAATGAAATTTCAGGAGTTGTAAAAAAATGAAATTCTGTATGAGAATGCATTTAATTCATGCCTGAGAATAGACCCTTTTCCTATGACATCTTTTGCTTAGGAGTTATTCCCCTTAGCCGCCATATTGTAGGGCAACATTCCCAGATCCCTTCATTATTCAACCAAGTTCAATTTGTTATACTGGTTACTGAGGTAAAGATAACACTATTTTTCTTATGAATATACATTTGTTAAAGCCTATATTAACTAATGATCATAAGATTGTAAATATTTCCACCCAAAATCTTTCTGGCATGCATGTTAAAAATTGGTTGCTGAGAGAGGTAAATTCACTTATTTGCCCTACAAGATGGCGGTGAAGGGGAAAACTCCTAAGCAAAAAATATCATAGGAAAAGGGTCTATACATGTAAATTAGGTAGTTGACCTCTCAGTGATTTCAAAAATGTTTCTTGCCAAGTGAACCTGTGAGCAATAAAGAGAATCGAAACAGAAATGAAGTAATTGTTCCATGTACAAAGAAGTAAAAACGGTGAAAGCAGGTGAACAAACTACCTTATTCTCTCTCAAACGGTATACCGAAGCTGATACTAAAAGGATCAGGAATATGACGATTATGGTCAACACAAGAATAATCGCTTTCATTGCAATGTTTCTGGTGAATAGACAAGGCGACGAATCTATGCAAACAGTACAACCTGGCGCGCAGGGAGTACAGGTGTACTGTGACAGTGACGTCATATTGTTGCTGGAACTGTTTTCAATGTCTGAGCCATTGTAGAACTTCTCTTCGGCTTTGGTAGATGGAAAGAAATATCCTTTGGCGCATTTGCAAATATAGGCTCCTCTACCAAACCCATGACCAGGAGTGAAAACACACTAAAAGTCAGTAAAAGACAAAAATGTAGGCACTAAGAAAGACAGATTTCTTTTAAATGAAAACAATTTAAGAATAGCAGAAATATATTAATACAAGTCATGGTTTTACACGTAGAGGGACAGACATTAGTACTTACTGTTGTGGAGGGTTGACAGAGATGAGTTCCTCTGAAGATGTCAAACAGTCCTTTCTTTGTCGAGGCTGTATCAACGTCACACTGGTTTACGTCAACGTTTGTGAGTTCTACGTCAATAGTTGCCACGCCCCTACATTGTAAGAATAGAAATGAAAATTCAAATTGTTATGAAATGGCCACATCGATCTTATTCCTGTGTATTTCACTCTATTTTTTTTTAAAGTAATACGATATGGTGTTCAACAATATATATCTTCACATTTTCCTCAATGGAAGTCATTGGAAAAAACAAGTTTTTTAACAATGTGTAGAATTTCATATTTATTGTACCAGTCTACTAGCTATATATCTTTAATCTTCATTTAAGCAAAATTAGCTAAAAACTTTTTACCTCTTCTACATAAGAAAAAGAAACTATTGTTGTAAAAGTAGTTAGATATGTGATCGTCGTTTTAGCAATAAAAAGTACTAGTAGTTTATCTCAAATATTCAATATCTGGATGTTTATTGACTATATAGCCGTTAATGGAAAACTTTTGCATTGGCTTACAAACATAACTACTTCAACTTTTCCATCGTTAACTTCTCTTTTTCCTAATACGATCACCTGCAAATTATGCTTATGTATAACACCAAACAGATTCGTACACAAAAGCTATGCCGAGTATAATATTTTTATTCAACCGATGCAAACTTCTGACAAAAGTCAATACTATATATTTCTCTTCAATCCCGTTAATTACAAATCTCTGGTTGTTTTAAAGACCTTGTTTGAATAAAAACCTGTAACTCTTCAGTCTTATTTTGCAAAACGGATTTCATGGTTTTGCTAGGCTTTTACTTTTTGGCGAATTTTGACTACAAAAAAAACGTTTGCCTGACCAATTGCTAAAGATAGCTTATTGCGTGCTAAAAGGTTGGATTGTTTAGAAAGTTTTTATTCATCATCATCATTCATTTGTCATTTTAAGCAAAATCTTCTCTCATTCATTAATCAAAATGCTTATTTTTCAAATTCATAAACACTTTAGCCATAACTTCATCGGGATTCATATTAAAAAATCATTTCATTTATTTGCAAAATCTTTTGATTTATACTCGAAACGAACGCGGTGACCATCATATTGAAATAATAATATTTTCATGCAAAATTGTAATTCATCTTGCATACGTTTTCATTTATTTGCGGTAATCTTATGATTAATATGCGAAATCGTGTGATTTAAAGACGTTATCAAAAAAACCTATAAACCGTTTCTTATGCAAAAATAATTATCTTCAAACAATACAAATTGGTAAACAGGAAATACAACACGGACAATAGAAATACCAGAGGTGGATTCGGGTACTTAGAAGGGTAAGCATCCCTTGTTGATCTGCTATGTTGAGCTCTATGTAATACTCATATACAGGAATATCCCATATAGACAAATTAAGTCAAATTATAGTCAACCAAAACACAACCTAACAACCGAAACACAAAATGCGACCTATCGATTGGATATATTTGCTTACAAGGTTTTTGAAACACATGTAGCATC
This sequence comes from Saccostrea glomerata, assembly GCA_003671525.1. Taxonomy (NCBI): domain Eukaryota; kingdom Metazoa; phylum Mollusca; class Bivalvia; order Ostreida; family Ostreidae; genus Saccostrea; species Saccostrea glomerata. The sequence goes on along the minus strand of PRKT01000110.1, from coordinate 330,730 downwards.
AACTTCTATGTCTTTAACCTGCCTCGATAAATAAAAATTAATCGTGATTAGAGTATTGACATACATGCAGGGATTCGATAATGATTTACACGTTTAGAGTTTCCAACATGAATTCTAAGATTTCCAGTTTTGAATTGGAAGTTATAAGAAATATATTCTGATGCAAAGTTTTACATACTGTTTTGTTGGATAATATCATTTTTCTTCATTTTTACAATGGATAGTTTTTTATTTAGATTACTCTAAAAAAGAAATGATTTAAGTTAATTATACTTCAATTCATGTTATACTCTAAATATACCTGAAAACAACGGACTTTTTGTCAGGTCCTAATCCAAATATTGGAGACGAATACGTCACCATCCACACATTTCCCCCTCCACAGTCAAAATAGGGCTTTGTCCAATGGCCGTCATTTAGTGTAGCCACGGGCTGCATGACCTCAACAACAGGAAGAAGAGAGTCACCAGATCTGTTCAGAAAATTAATATTAATTTTTTGTCATTTTAAGCGTTCTGCATCTATAAATAATTATATATATCGATTGAAGTGTTAATTAATTTATCTTATGTACTAGGAACACGTGCTTTTGTTTATTATGAGCTAATGATAGCGACAGTAGCTATTGGTCAGTATTTAAAGGTCGATACCTGTAGAACGGGTGAATAGGTATTCACTTTAATCACGATTTTAACTCATTCGAAGGCTTTGCTTTGCGACATTCACACCCACCCACCCACCCTCTTACTTACTTCAATCTTTTACTGGTATTTTGTTTAATAAAGAAAGTAATTGTTTTCATTTCAAGAAAATTAAAACTTTTGTACACAACAGATTAATTGTCAAAGATGGGAAACAATTTGCTTAGTCGCTGTAGATAATTTTATGTAAAATTTGATATAAATGTAAGATTGTTGTGTAAGGGTACATATTAGCTACATATAGTCGAAATGTGTTTACAGATAGTTCTAACTTACATTCATTTTGCATAGGTTTTTACTTAAACTAGTCGATTAATTGTACATTATAATATATGATACGTACATAGGTTTGTGAGAATGAGTCCGCCATTCATTTTGTTTACCTCGCAATTGCTGCGGACTTCCAGGTTTCCATAGTTTTTTCAACATAAATCGATGTTGTTTTTTATCTATGGTTTTTCCTGGGCGGCGAGGGAAGCATAATTGTGTTTTTACATGCATTATATTACGTTTTTAATCAGTGAAGTGAGGACATATAAAGCATTGTGTTATTAAAATGCATTTTGTACTGTTATGTGTGATTAATTATATTTTTGATATATTGTAGAAGGAAGGTAGAGAATCGGTACCATTGAAGACTTGTTTTTGTAAATGTATACGTCTAATAAATATTGGCAAGCAAGCGCTTCCATTTCCTATATAGACAAGTGTTCTTGTTTTGATTGTAAATAATTTATGTTCGTTTGAGTGAAACGAATTAGAACATAACATGTATTTCTTTCGTAAGTGTTTTCAGTCATATCATTTCTTTTGATAGTTTTTTAAAAATATTGTACATGTCAATTGTTTGTTGAGTGTTTGTTTCATCATTTCATATTTAAATACCAACCAAACCAAACTTTGCTTCGGGATTCCTGGAGAATGAAAATTTATATGCATTTATATACAGAAACAAGTTTTTACTTTAAAAAAGCAAAGAAATGAAACTGTACACAGAAAGAAAGTTTCGAAATCATTTTAAATTCCTTTAAATTTGCTTCATTTGAAAAATCTCGTTAAGTATGGGCCATATAGATCAATGCATTATATCAAAGAATTTACGGATTAAAAGAATAGGAAAATTTTCCCAATCTAGATTTGTAATTTCTCGATCCTTTAATTAAGGTTCTTAATTTCAAATAGGGAAATATTTAGTCTAAATATTTGATAAGATAAAATCTTTATTTGGCAATAAAGATATCATACGTACATTTATTTCTTTGCAAGAAAGCATGCACACGATGTTTACCAAAGTAGTTAGTTAATAGCCTTAACATTGCATGCTCATATCGGTATTCACCAATTGTAGTTAAGCATAAAACACTTTTTGAAATGTTGAAAAAATTATAAAGTACTTGCTTTCTGTCTCCAACTCAAATCTGTGGACACTTTTAGACTAATTCAAATTGACATATTATAATTTTTTTATTATTCCAAAGAGTATTAGTTTTTTACGAATATAATGAAAAAAGCTTATTACATAAAAAGATAAATTTATATGAGTGTACTGATCTACTAGCTTTACCTGAACTGGATTTTATCTGTCTCCAGAGATATATTGCTGAAGTCCTTATAGCGGAGTACATTGTAGTACTCGGTTCTTGGGTCTGTGTAATTATACTCTACACCAATATCTTTAGAGAGAACTGACGTCTTGTTTTCGTCTCTATATGCATAAGGACAAAACAGGGGATATCTTAAAGATTCATGTGGTTCAAATGGCATCCCTGAGCCAAATATGATAGATTTCAGGTGAACATTGTTCCTGACAAGAGCAAAGAGGACGTCATCAGACAGAGAGGACAGGCTGTTATTGTTGCTGGAGATAATTTTGGAGATGAAATTGGCCAATCGGACGGCGGCAAGTGCGTGGGGATTCCATACAGTGTGGTCAAACACGAGGTCTAGGGATTCCCCGGTTCCCAGACTGCAGTTGTCCAGATTCTCAATTAAAGCCACGTAATCTAAAGCCTGGCGGGCTGCCTGTCTTTGAACTGAAGAATTAAAAAAACATTATAAATCTTAAAATCACTTTATTTATGGTGATATTTAATATATTTGGTAAAATAGTCGTATTTTGACATGAAGTTTGATAAATTTGGAGCATTGGAAGGGAAATAGAACACAGTGCAGGATTTTGTTTAAGTGGTTGAAGACAATTTCGAATTTTCATTCTGACTATGCGGAAAAATGTACTTTTTGTCTACAAAAACGGTGAAAATTTCTAGATTTTCAAAGCATAACAATATGAATCAATATGGTTCATATCCGGTTTACGGCAGATGGATCATTGGGAATCAGGTGAATGGAAGGTAATGCGTATTTAATGTCCTCATGTCTTTGATATTTTACGACAATCTGACATAAAACGGCAATAAATTGGATTATTATATTGAATCTCACGCACAATACATCTTATTCGCGGTATTTCACCAACTTCGAAGCCAAATCTGTATATATGAAGACGATTGCTGCAAAGATCTAGTAGCAATAAATCAAATGCAATCATACGTTACTAGCGAGACTGATTTTCCATGTCTTTTTCCCTTAAAAGTTCAACTGGTTATTCAGTTTTTAATAAAATAAATACTACACATGACTTATTTTGTGAAGATAAGGACATTGAAAGAATTATTTAAAAAATTTCAGAATTTGATTTTAAGATTTTCTTCCACCAGAAGATTACAATACATATACGTGATGCAGAATACGAATACTGTAAACATATTACATTTGGCTGTGTATTCTTTTAAGCGGGTTTGGCGGATCGCACAAATCGCTAAATCAAGTACATAGCTAAATGTCTTGCACGTATACACATAAATAAGAATATGAAGAAATGCGCTGAATCAAATCTACACTGAACTATTTAATAGTCAATTTCCGCCAAATATCGTACACGCTAAATATAATACATTTACAGTATATAGACCTTTTTGTATACCGAAAAGGTTTTCTCAAATCATTAATTACCATTTATTTATATAGAAAAAATTCGACAGCCCCAAAAGTTAGTAATCATTTATTTATACATGTATGTGGTGAGTAATGTCGTGGCATTATTCGTGGGTCGCCGAACAAATCAACACAATATTGGCAGACCCACTTCAGCATCAACAACAAATCAATCAATCATCAATCAAATTCAGCAATTATAAACAAATTGATCACCCCGGGTAATCCGCGGACGGTTATTTAGTTAATTTTACTAATTTACATACACAATCTGCAATAATAATTTGAATACAAAATGCAGTTTTTCCTACAATTTATCAAACCCAGTCACAAAGCAATGAAGTTCTCATCAGCACATTTTCGCTCGATCAGTGTCAGCCATAAGTCAACAAGGTTACTGCAAAGATCTTAGTAGCAACAAATCAAATGCAATCATATGTTAATAGCGAGAATAATTTTCCATGTCTTTTTTCCCTTAAAAGTACAGCTGGTTATTTTGTTTGTGATGAAATTAATGCTACACATGATTTATTTTGTGAAGATTAGGACATTGAAAGAATTATTATAACATTTTTCAGAATTTGATTTTAAGATTTTCTACATCCAGCAGATTACAATACATGTATCTGGTGCAGTATACGAATATATAGACCTTTTTGTATACTATAAAGGTTTTCTCAAACAATTAATTACCATTTAACGAAGAAAAACTGAAATACGAAACGAATGTTAATTTTAGAAATCTGGTAAGCTCACTAGATAAAACCCTTCCTTATTAGTCCCCTGCCCGTGGAACTGTTGGGGACTATAGGTTCCTCAGCGTCTCTCCGTAAGTCCGTCTATCTGTCAGTTTGCCCCAATTGGTTTTCCACACTGTTTTTCTTACCCCATGAAGATATTTTTTGAGTGGATTTTTTCTTTCTTTGTGGGTGTATCTTGATGAGCTATAAATCATGTTTGCATTTTGTTCCACTTCATTGATTTGTGACGGAAATGTAGCATTTGTACTGTTAATGGGATTAAATAACACTTGCCGGTTGGGTACTAGTATTGAAATTGCAATATATTGTCTTTAATGCTTGTTAGTACCGGAGGTTTTCTTGAATGAGAAATCCTTAAAAATGGAAAAAGGTTATTCCATCAAAAATCAAAATGCAAACATGATCTGTATATCTCTAAGATGCACCCACATACTACAAATCAGCTCCATATCTACAGGCATTTAGAGGGGAAACTATGCAGAAAACCAAGTGGGACAGATTGACATCTCTGCAGATAGAGACAAACAGCTAGACAGACAGATGGACAGACAAAGAGGGAATATATAGCCCCCTTTACCGCCAGGGGACAAATACAAAAATATCAAAATACGTGAAGATTTAAGTCAGAGCTAGAACTGACAACCTATGAGAAGACGTGAAATATACAGAATGATTGAACACCATATACATGTATGTCAAAATCATCATCAATAATAATAAGTTTTATTAATTGTTCTGTCAACCCCAAATGTAGTTGGGGAGGCATATTGAAATCATGGCGCTTATAATGTGGTCCGTGTATGTTTTCGCAAATGGCTTACTGGATGACCTTAACATTATAGAAATGACCATCATTGAGGGTACTTGAGCTTTCAATATGTAAATGTATCAAAAAGGTCAAAATGTGAAAAATTCTAAATTTAATTTTAAAGTTACTACCCAGGCTATTTTTTAAAAATTTCATTGCATACTCCTTTATATCAAACAATGAAATAAACTTTTCAACTCTGTTCGTGATAGGGATAGCTCTATCAACCCCGCAACAGGAACTAATTCCCAAGGCCTTGCCTTCGGAATATAGTTTTCGTTAAGGGTTTCATGAAAGAGCATTCTCACTGAAAAAACTATTTATTATCCTGCTGTGACTAACAATCTGTAAGGATAGCAGGGATACAATTGTCTCCCATTATCTACCCCCTTTTTTAACTTAATTTTTAGCATGTATATCTTTGTGAGACTTTTTTCAGTGATGGAGAAATCGACAACCATGTTGCAGGAAATTAAGATTGGCGAATAAATAAGTGATAAAACATTCTTGGTATGGATGACACAAACTCCGATGTATAGTTTAGTTAGATCTAAATTTGAAGTCCTTCACTGCCAATTGGAACAATGTTGTCTTTTAGTGAATATAAAAGTTAACCATTTCATATCGCTCGGATGATAATAAATGCTTCAGCATTGTCAGATATTAGCATAGACCTAAAGCTTTAGGTCTCTGATATTAGTAATGCAGTGGAGTAAGAAAGTGAATTTTATTCGTTTGATTGATTGATTTATGTATATTTGCCTTATTTGGTGAAAACAATATTTAGATCATTCTACAATATCTTA
>PRKT01000110.1:294817-320668 GCA_003671525.1 Saccostrea glomerata | reverse complement strand
TTTTTTAATGTTTTCCATGAAAGATTTCAAATATTCTCCTAGCAAATGAATGTTTTATGTTTCCACAAGTTTTAATATAAGTTTGATGTGATTTGGTACATAGCTAAATAAAATATGATATCACACTTCTTGATGTTTAATTTTGGCTGTTGAATTTTTAGATATATGTACTCCGAGACATCTTGTATGAAAATTAACCTGCAAAGATATGTCTTTTATGGGTGTTTTAGTTAGTTCATGAGTTATTCAAGGTATTCAAGTTAAAAAATGACAAAGCTTAACGGGTTGAAATCTGATTGTTACGTCGCCTTACGTCAATTGATTGCTCCGTGAATCATAGTAAAAATCGTTGTAAATTTTCAAGATTTTATTATATGGACCTGATTTTTTACATACCAATAAACAAAATGTAGGAATTTATTTAGACATAGGTCATACTTCACAGTACACAATAGATTTTCCGTAATTCAATGTGTTCGTGAACTTTTCTAACGACCCTCGTATACTATAAATTGAAATATTTTCTGTTTGCGTATATTTACTAAACCAAACTTTGAATATGAAGGTAGCAAAATGATTTGGAGGTATTTACCTTTCAAGCCAAAAAAATGAATGAAACCTGAATTGTAAATTTTTTTTATAATTTATAATTTATTGAGTATAATTTTTTAAAATGATTTTTATTAGATTTTTCCTAGGAACTTACTAGTCTAAATAATGTTTTAACAAAGCATTGTCATTAAAAAGTCATATTCTACATGTATTTTATGTACATCAGGTCAAGAAAAAATAATGTAAAAATACCTTAATAAATTAACCTTATATTAATTATCAAATAAATTTGATAGTATAAATCTATCCTAAAATGCTCAGCCTTTGACAAACTACATTTTTTGTTTAATGCTGTATAAAAACTTCTTTATCCGGTGATGTAAATTGCACCGGGTATATAAAATAAAACGAACTTCAATATGCCGTTAAGCTTTGAAACAGATTCCCCTTTTTGCCCTCTAATATACTTACCTGTATAGGAATTCACTAGTATGTAAATTCCCAGAATATAAAGAAACACGCAATAAAGCGGGAACACGATATGCGTCATCCTCAGTGTATTGCGTGTAAGTGACTTCAGATTCCGTGCGTGACTCTCCCGATAAATTCGAATGACGAAATGCTATAATAAAAGAAATTGCAGGTATCTTGAGTGAAATCAATTTACATACAGTCGTAAATCAGAGGATGCTTTAGAGTAAGATCTAAAAGTGTGAAAGAATTTGTCTTCAATGCATTTCAATGAAACCATTTAAGAATAAACGGGAATCGCCAAACTTTTACGGAGTATTTTTTCGAAAAATTATAAAATTCAAATACTACTAAATCAATTGAGAAATATAAACTCCATATGCACGGGATGAAGGTATATTGCTGCATAAGTAAGGGAAGTTGACGATAGAAAAGTTAAAGACATCACGTTTATCATAGGACTTGGTTGTTAGATAACCATTAATGTCCTTTTCAAGTAAATATCCACGTATGAAACAGATGTGTCAGAATCTTGGTATCTTTTATCTCAAGCTCACCAAGATATATCGTATCGACATAGGAATGGAAATTACCATTGTTAATTGACAATACGTCGTCGATATATCTAAATGTTGAGTTGAAGGCCGCAGTAAAAATTTTGCACAAATTCTGCTTCGAATGAATACAAAAATATGTCATCTAATGAGGGGTGCTATTGGTACCAATTGGAGTTCCAATAGCTTGTTTGAATACCTTGTCTCCAAAAATCCACATAGATGCTGTCAATCAGAAACTGAAACATGTTTTTGATGTCAACTTCAGAGTATTTGTGTGTGCAATCAGAATGTGTTTTAAGGTTCATAACACTTTGCTCACTCATATGAAATTTTTCTTTAACATTTATGATTTTCCAAAGGAAATGTATATGCTGAATAAAATGCAAACAATTATAGCATGGCTTGCGGAGCAAAATTTGACAAAAAAGACACTTAAACTTGACAAAAATATAACAGAATAATAGACATTTGTGTCATTAAGAGTTATCCCTCTTATCAGAGTATCATTGTACCTTAACAAAATAATTTTGCAAATGACCAATGACCAGGTAAGAAAATTAACGATGTCCATTTTTATTGAAAAAGCAGCTGTCAATGATATCAAAATGCCTGTACTTTAATTTATCGTTGGGAATGGTTGTGAATAAAGTTGAAAATTCGTAAGTTTTTAAGCTGTTGATTTTGGTGAAATCATGTGATTTCAAATTGTCCAAAAGTTCTTTGGAATTTTTGAGTATCCACATCTGATTCACGCTACTTCTTGAATATACTGTTGCACAGTACTCTTGAAGTTTTTCCTTCACTACTGTCAATATCTTAGTGAAGAGTAAAGAAAGAGGCTTGGTTGAACATTTACTGGAACCTGCAATGTATCTTTGTTTAATTTGTAAGGATTCTTATGAAGTTTCGGAATCCAATATATATATGGTAGTTCAAATTCATTTTGGTTCTTCGGGATATTAAAATTATTCAAAACTGACATTTGATTTTGAATAATTTCTTCCTTAGAAAGGGGACTATGAGTACAAGTTGGATTACCACTTGTAGAATTAATTCCAAGTTCCTCTAAAATACAATTTATAAAATGAGCTTTACAAACGAAGGCAATGTTGTAACCTGCTTTGTCAGTAAGGACCAGTACATACTGATCATGTAATCTATCTACTAGTAATTCTTTTTCATTTCTGGATTGAATACATGGTTTCATATTACCCCTCAATCTTTTAACACGCGATTTCAACATGGATCTGATACATTTAATACATTCTTACAAAGTGTCAACGTCTTCTTTTTCATGAATTGTTCATCGTCTGGCGTAATCTTCAACAGAATCCATAATATTTTTGAAATTCCGACGTCAGTAGAAAGATCGGGGTTCCCTATATTTAGGACCTTTGAAAAAAGATATCTTAGGTCCTCATTATTAACTACATTTACTTCACCTGTAATAACGTGAAAATAGGGTAAATACGTACTACTCATCCATGAATTAGAAATCATAATTGTGCTTTTTTATTTTGGTTGCAACAATGCTGAAAACGATTTTATTTTGATTTTAAAGTTGTACTCTCTATCAAAGATCAGGAAATCTTACGGGTTATGCTTTGTGTAGAAATAGATTTTATTTGTCATAGCTTATTAAACGACTCTTCAATTATTTTTTTTTGGAATTTTTTAATAGGACTAATTAATCTCAAGCTTTAAAGATTATTTTGAAGCAGATTATTTGTATCTATTTAAGCAAGTTTGCTTCATAGATCATTCTCTATAGTTTCGCAATTATCATGGTCGTTGAGCATACAATCGTTTCTTCAAAATAAATATTGCACGACCAAAGATATGATAAATGTTTAAATCTTGAATACCAGCACAATTTTCTGAACATAAATCTTGATTCTATGAATCCCCATTTTCCATCCATGCCCAGTGTTTATTTTAAAATTTAATTTTCTATAGTTTTTAAAACGTTTTATGAAGAGAGGATAATTTATATTTACACAGTGACTGTTTTTTCATAATTCTAAGGGAAATTTTGTGTGACTATAGATATAGACAAAGTTTATAGATGTATATATTTAAATACATGTTTTTAAAAGAATGTTTGTTGTTGATGTCGTTTTTATTTTGCTTTTTTATTGTTTTTGTTTTGATTTGTATTGTTGTTGTTGTTGTTGTTTTAGCTTTAAATCAAGAATCAAGACATTTTAATTGTTAGTTATAATGGACTTTGGAGGATGACTACTGTTCGTTATCTTCATATTTCATGAACATGTTGTGAAAAGAGCAAAACAACACAGACCATAAGTAATAGCTGCCAAGGAGGACTGAGCATTCACTGTGCAACACTGATCATATACCCTCGCCATGAGTCCACTTTATTGACCAGATAATCAGAATTGTTTGTCGAAAAACAATTTTCTTACATTGGGTATGAAATGTGCTAGGCAAATAACGACCCAGCGATAGTTGTATTTGCTTATGGGGTCCTAAAATGCATCATAGAAATTGCGAGATACTAACTCTAATCGAGGTGGATTGAAAGCTCTGTAACATCAAATTATTTGTCAGTTGTCAGTCTCAGTTTAAAAATTGCTCGTACACAGAGCATGATCTTGATTATCGAAAATATTGGAGATGTATACTCGGTATAAACACAGTCATTCAGGTGATAGTAGACTGTTAGTCACTTCCTCATGGAAAACTGGCGCTAGAAATGCTGAAGTTTGTCATATGGTTTAGAAGCTATAGTTGGCTATACGTCTACAGTCAGTAAACATTCAAATATATGGTTTACTCTGTTGGAAATCAAATTAGCAAGCTTTTTTATGTTACCACTTCTAACCATGTGGGTCAACATAAGGAACCATCGTTTTATTTTCTTAATATCTCTACATATGTTTTTGTTTTTCAATTTTACTTTTGGAAATTATTTTTTGTTTACGAGCCACCCTAAATGAAAGGGCTTATTAATAACTGGATATTAAGGGCTTATTAATAACTGGTTTTTTGTTGTCATTCTTGAAAGATTCTTGGACAAAATAATTGGATTAATAATATCTAGTAACTGATGCAAATTAATAATATCTAGTGACTGATGCAAATTTATCACTCAAAGTTCGGATCATCTATCTTTATGCACACTATTGCGCATTTAGGTCTATTCTCCTTAGTCAAGACAGATTTCTTTGCTTTACATGCATCCAGTGGCTGCTAAATTACATTCAGGGTAAAGCGAATTTTTTTATTTGTTTCTTCGTCAATTTGACTAAAGAGGTCATCCAGTCACCGAGACCGTCAGACTACGTACCCTTCCAATATATCTAACTTAATTATATAGCCTTTCAACTTTTTTTTCCTTTTTAAAGTAAAAATTACTTTTTTATTTTTACATTTTCTCTTATTCCAAAAGATTGTAGGTTACTTGAAGCACGTTTAGGTAACTCAAAGAAAAATCATCTAACGGTAATGTCGTTAAACATCCTCTTAACTTCTATACTTCAGATACATATGATGCAGAATCTTTTAATCTCTCAATCACAGTCTACCTTGCAAAAGGAAATCTTATGTCCTGTTCCTGTTAGAGTTCAGTGTTACAAGTGTAAAAAGGATTACGATAAAATGATGATATAAATGATGATGCACCCTGTTGTGCAAATTAATGCTTTCCTGGGTCAAAGTATATACTCATTACTTGCAATTTTCAAGATACTAATAATCATGAAGACAATCACTGGAAAAGATATTCATAAAGAATACGACGACTTTTTACACTTCTAAACTCACACAGCACGGATTCACGTCTTAGGCAATAAAAAGCAGGGATGGTTGTGTCAAAATACTGTACAGAATGGTTGTTGCAAAATGGAAATAGAAAAAAAATAACATTGGTAACAAAGAAAGAATCTGGAGCAAAACACATACAAATAAGAACATTAGAATATTAACTGTCGATGTTTTAGTGGCAGGAGATACGTGTATAACAGGTGCTTCTTCTGCTCCATTAATGACGTCTGTATGATGAGGATGACAAGACCGGAAGTAGCTAGCAGGTGAGTAATGGACTGCAATATTGTCAAATCATTACACAGTGACAGTTTAAGAGAACTTTATCTATCCATTATCGAAAAAAAAAAATTATATGAATAATTTTGTACATTGGGGTCAAGTAAAACCGTTCTTTTCATGAAAAACTCTAGTGAGCTACACAAAGTAGCCTATTCAGACACCATATGTCTATGTCACGTTCATTTTAAATCTTTGATATTTTCAAGTAAAAGAGCATGTCACTGCACAATTAAGCTGAAAATTAGGCCCTATATAAAAATGGTGCAAGTTTCAAGACAGCTCAAGAATCCTTTTTAATGAATACCACAGCTTTTGCAATGAATACCAAAACTCCCCATGATCTAAACAAATTCATGCATTCTCCATTTGCAAATATTCAACCAAACAAAAATTAAATATGATTGTATATTGTTTAACGTCCCATTCGAGAATTTTTCGTTCATACAGAGACGTCACCGTATGCCAGTGAAGGGCTTCAAAATTTAGACCTATACTCGGCACTCAAGGCCATTGAGCAGTGAGGGTTCTTTATCGTGCCAAAGCCGACCATGTCACGGGACCTACATGGGTCATATCCGAAAGACCCGTGACTTTCACTTCTAGTGCCGAGCGCTTAGCGAAGGAACAGAAATTGAACTAGATGCGTTCTTGTTGCTAAAGCAACAAGCGGTCTTCCGACCGACTTTTCGTTTGAGATCTATACTGGGGGTTCCCATGAAATAGATTTCAGAATGTATTTTTTTCTTTTACGTTAATTTACAGCAGTCTCTCAGCATATATCAAGATTATTTCAGATAAACCTTAAAATATCTTTAAATACAGCTTTTAAAAATCGGCAAAATATTTCATACATGTTATTAAAGTGAGGAAAGTCATTTACAATTGAAAATGATAGAAACAATGAAAAAATTTGGGAACGCCCACGGCGGGATTCGAACCCCCGACAGTGGGACAAAGTTTGGTTCGGTTATATCTTTTCAATAAATGCACGCATCAAGATACTGAACACATATTTAGAATTCTCATAAAACACACTTTAAACCCTGTAAATCGTAGAGAAAAATATTGAAAAACAAAAAAGTTGAAAAATGGGACTTTTTGAATTCACTTCCGTTTGCGACCGGAAGTGCCGACGACGAAAAATAAAGGTCGTTGTTCAGATAGGAGTTCGATGTTCTATTTTCTCAGTGAGTTTCACTTTCATATCTTTAGCCGTTCTCGAGAAAACCGCTGGACAAATTGCCCTTTAAAAAAAACAAAAACCCCCCAAAATCGCGAACGGAAGTGAATTTCGAAAAAATGAAAAACACGTCTGGAGATATTTTCATGGTGCATCATCCCTGTAAAAATCTTTAAGATCCGTCCACGCACAGCTGAGATATCGCTCTAACTATGAAAAAAAGAAAAATAATAATAATAATAATAATAATAAAAAACAGACGAATAACAGTAAGGTCTTCCGAAGGAAGTCGGAAGACCTTAAAAACAGACGAATAACAGTAAGGTCTTCCGATGGAAGTCGGAAGACCTTAATAAAAGGGATTTGTAAATATTAATAAATTATACTAATGAAAATATATTCTTCTGCAATACCCACTCCTCAATATTTAACTAATGAAAAAATATCAAAGGTGTGTGATTTACCTGAAGAATCATATCATAATTATAATCATAAGGCATATTGTTTGCTATACAAAAGGAAACAAAATCTAGATCTTTTCAGATTTTTCTAACCAAACCACAGAGAGCTATTTAATTGAAATAAAAGAAAACAAGATTTTTAATTATTTATTACATGTCTGAGAGTAAAAAACAGTCTTGGCAATTATATCTGGAATGTGTTTATAATTAAAAGGATTTCCAACATAACAAGTACAGTATTTACTATAGCTAATGTTTTTATATTCTTACAGCTAAAATAAATCAAAGGACTGAATTGATATTGAATTGGCACATGCCAACACTTGGAAAAATTCATTCTAGGCCAAAAAAAAATAACCAATAGTTTCTAAGGCCAAAAAAATAATAAATCAAAATTCAATGCGGCAGGCAGGCTTTTTTTTTTTTTGCAGGTTTTACACCTTTTTAAAGTCATTTTTTTCAATAAAATGATAATATCTACTAATTCTTATTTTTTGTTCTCTGAAATTTAGTTATAATATGTATTAAACTTTAAATAATGTTATTCAAAATATTATTTAAAAATTAATTCATAAAATATTGTAAATTTAGAAGGAAAATATTGTTTTTCTGATAAAAACGTCTATCTTGGCATTTATGAAAAGGGGAATAACTCAATTATCTTTTTCAACTTGGAAAAATAAGGTGCCTGAGAAACTTTTGAATTTTTTTTTTGCCTTATAACAAAGATGACAACAGTTTTCTGATTATAAACTATTGCATTGTTCTAATCATAGCTATGGGCCAAATCGGGGTCTTACCCATCATGTCCTTTGGTACATGTACTATCCAGAGATTTTGAATTTAAATTTGAAAAACTTTATTTTGAAAAGAGACATGTCATAAGCTAAAAAAAAAATGCATCCATTTTCAAAATAATAATCAAAAATATTCAACATCAACTTGATTGTGTCCATAAACAATAATGCAGATGTGTGTAAAATGATATACTAGTAAATAAGCAAAATTTGTGGAAGACTCCTATATGTCTTCTTCATGTATTTATTTAAGCATACATACAACAATATTCTTTTTGAGCAAAATTGAGAACAAAATATATTTGCATTCTAGCTTCAACATCCAATTGTTGATATACTGTAGAAACATTTAAAGTACATGTGTGCATTCAATCTACAAGTGTAATATATACAAGATACTCAGGATGCCGAATTTGAACAACCATTTTAACTTCATTAATATCATAAGAAACCTGAACTAATTTTTCAATCTTAACATATAATACATATGTAAACTACTAAACTAGTATGATTGCATGGATTTCCATCTTTTTTCAGGTATAATCTCTACCAGATTCTTGTGAATACATTTCGGATTTTCCTGAAAAATATCTTTAAATGCATTGCTTTTTTACAATAAAAACCCCAACAAATTTCCATTTTTCTTACACCCACCCACCTATGAACAGGCTCATGAACCATTGGGATAAAAATCAGATCCTAATTGTGCTCCTTCTTTTTGCTATTGTTATTATATAAGATATTGCAACATTCTACAGTAGCAAACTGACAATCAGATTTTTTTTTTTAAATCCTATTGGGTCATGAATACACAAATATTAATCCTTGAGGTTTGGTGATGTAGACTATAAAACAAATGAAACCACAAAGTGAATATTCAAAAGTGAGCAAGTTTAAAGAACATTGTGTATTTTGTGCAATAAAAAATATGCAAGATTCAGGTTTTTTATACAAAATGTTACTGAGATAAATCTATTTCTAAGTTACCAGTAATTCCACACACCTTCCTCCTTTTTACCAGATTAAAATACAAAGCACATACAGTATAACATGCTTATAGTGAACAAACTTAGAATGAATTTAAGCTTCCAGTGAAGTGATTTCATTCCCCATGTTTTTAAAATATAATGTGAACTTTAAGGATATGTAACAAATTATTGTTATAAAGAAAGCAAAATTGTCTGTCCTCCGCATTTCACTATAAGCCTATTCTACTGTATATTTATAAACCATATGATCTTACTGAATCACCGAAAAAATTATCTACATTGCATTTGTACATAAACATGTATATAAACAATCAAAAGATTTTCTAATATCATATATTATAAGATAATCTCTGTAACAATAGTGTAACATGATATAAAAAATATTAAGCATCAATTAAAATATATATTCTATTTGAAAAAAAAAATCCAACAAAAATAAGCATAACAAATAACAATGAAAAACATGATTATTAGACAAGCAATAACATAGCTGAGGAGGATGGTGCATCTTCGGAAACACAATATCAGACTTAAAGTGGATACTGAATTTGATACAGAATTATAACATATATTTTAGAATTAGAATTATGCTTTATCCCGAGGATTTCTCCATAAAACTGCAAACATTCCAACATTACATGTATTTTTGTTTCGCTAATATTATTATCAACATTTCCTTATAATGTTTATATAATCGGAGAAATCTCAATTTAATATTTATACATCTATCATTTTTCTCTCAGTTAAACAAATCATACAACATAGCTCTTGGCTTACTATTATGACTTCAAATTGTAGGTTGTGGAAGAGTTTAGAGAATTTGTTCAGGAATCAAGCATCTTTAAAAATTTGTTTTTAGAAAGAATTCTACACCGCATTTTTTTTAAAATAATTATGACATCCATTTTACAAAAATAAATGCTGAAAGAGATCAAGATCAGACCAAGTTTTCCGATAAGTACAATGTTTGAAATGTGGGGAATGCTAAAAACTAACACATCATAAGTTTGTAATGCTTACAGTACAGCACCACTTAGTGTAAACTGCAGGAATGAAATTAGAAATAAAAGCATCATAAATATTTAGAAAAATAGACTCTCCTGACTCTGAAGACAGATAAAGTGATATACAAAGTGAAAGACTAAACAGTAGTGTTTTTGACCAGCTGTATGATGACTGAGTACAGACTGACGACACTACACAGTATTCCCAGGACGATGATGGTGACGTCTTTGATACAGATGAACCAGGACAGATCTCTGTGACACAATTTCAGATGAAATAAACAAGGCAGAATGTAGGCCAGCATGGAGCTTCCTATAGCACCTGGAATTGATGGGAATAAATGTTTGAACTTCGTCGTGTTGAAGAAATCAGATGATTAAGAACTGACCCTAGAGTCATGAAGCAGTCTTAGACTTTTTTAAAAAATTCAAAAACTGCTTCAGTTATGGGGTCAGAAATATTTTTGCAACAAATACCTTTGTGAGGTACATGCCCATTAAACATAACATAAAATAGATACTTTGAAAGTGTCTTTTGCTCTTTAAACAATTCTGTTATTGTGATAAATTTTCTGTTACTAAATTATCAATTTATCGGTTAATTATCTCTTGCTTGATAACAAGTCTAATTTAAAGTGGGTAGATAATTTAGAAAAATCTAACCTGTAAATGCTGCTACTAGAGCAAAACTATTTCTAAATATAATAGCCAGTCCTGTAGCTGTCAATACAATCAGCATCCGTAAGACATTTCTCCTCCAGGTTGGTACCTATAGGTAAAAAGGCACTCTTTTATATAATTTATTTGGGTAACATAATACCTTAACATACATAACATCATATTTATTCATCCCCTTTATGCAATATTATTCAATTCTTTTTAATTAATTATAGGAGTTTAAAAGTTTTAATGATTGATTTAATTTTTTTAATTTCCTTTTTTTTCAGCTCTTTCGTCATTACATCATCAGTACATGCAATAAATGTAATCAAAATAGCCTACGAAATGTGAACAAAAAAAAATACATGAGAAAGGTTTCAAACTAAATAAACTTGGAAGTGTTTTCAAGAAATTCATGCATAAATGATCTTGGTAAAGAACCAACACATAATAAAATTCTTACTCATTTAAGTATTTTTACATCTGACAAGACTTTGGCACCTGAAGTTACATTTTATATATTTCAAATCTAAAGAAGCACCCACTGTTTATTCAGAGAAGTGATTTGCTTAAATATTCTCAAGATGAACATAATTATACTGAAAAGTTATTTCAGCAATCACTTGCTTTTTATTAAACTTACCCAAATAGCAAACTATGATTAAGTGAACATAGAAATATGAGCATGAAAATATATATGTATAAATGTATGAAAGAATTCTGAATCTTGTTTTACAATATTATTAAACAAAGCAAGTAATTTACAGCTTGATCGAAAAGTTTAGCAGAACCCATGGTCCAAATGCACAAAAAAGGCGAATTCTATGTTACTTATAAATTATAAATCACACAAGATATGTTCTACCCATGATCATCGTAACTGTAAGTATTTGATGGTGTTCTTACCGACTTGGGTATGTGGGCTGCCACACTGATGGGGAGGGCAGCTGATGTTTTATCTGAGGAGTCAGGGAGGAGGGACTCCTTACCGTCCCCCTCCTCATCTAGAAAAGAGGTCTTCTTCTTAGGTCCACAGCAGGCCCCTGTTTAGAAAGTTTTACTTCATTTTTTTCTCTTGTACTTTATAGCACTATATTAAAGTAACCTTATTTTTCCCCCAACAATATTTCAACAGACTGAAATAAATTTCAAATACATATGACTAGTAGAAATTTCTTCCAACAAACTGAGAATGAAAAAATATTCAAATCTAAATGCTTCAATCAATTAAGATTTTTCTAAAAAATCACACTTTCAAGCTTACCTTCTGAAAACAGGAAAATTTCACACATTTCTATCACAGGGTAAATCTGTAAAGGGAATGTTAACAGAACACCTAGTATTGCACAGATGTTGACTGCTAGAGACACCCAACTGGAGGCTGGAATGTTAGTGTTAAGCATCTGGTTAAGCTCTTCCCCAAATCGAAGATATCCCAGCACCCCAAAGCCACCCAGAATCACAGTAAGTACACCAATGGCGCCGTGTAAAAAGGCTGCAAAGTTGTGGCGATTTCCCTCCATACTGGATTCAACTGGGATGATCTACAATATTTTAAGTTTAATGTAACAAAACATCCTGTGAGGTATAATTTTCCAAATTGCAAATTATCACTAAGTTTATAAAAATACTGTCTTCTAAGCAGTGTGAACATGAACAGTATTGTGTTTTTCACCCAAAATATGATATTTATCTCCCATAAATTTTCAAACAAAACAAGTAAAAAATGTTATCTTTTTTTCAAATTCTTACCAATCCAATCCCTTCAAATGCAGCAGTCACCATTCCAAAGAAAATAGGAAGTCCTTCCCACCTCATCCATACTATTGTATCATGAACATGGAAATCTGGAATTGTCATAACAACATAAATCAAATGTACATAGGTAATGTATATTGATCATCTACCCAAAATTTGATTCTCATCAAAATTGATATTATGTATGCAGGTACAAGTACGTACCAATCACTAAATAAAGGAACACAGAGGCACTGCCTACTAATATGGAGACATTGGCCATTACACTGATAAAGCCCAGCTTTCTAACATTTCTAAAGAGTGCAAATAACAGGAAGATTGGCAGGGGGGACAAAACAAGCAGCTTCAAGTCTGGAGCTGTTGACTGGGTTACCTCCCCTGTGATATTCAACATGGCTGCAGATGTTGCATTGATATGTGGCACTAAAGTTGATAAGGATATATTTATTGGTAAGGCAGTTGTCACAAGATCTGTTAGATTTCCAGTCAATAATGCTGATGACATTAATGATAATATCGTTGTATTTTCTGTATTTTCTAAGGAAGTAGCATTTCTTAATAGGTCAGGAAGTGATCTTTTGGCAGGTCTGATATTAGAACTTGGTAATAATCCCAGGTAACGAAGCTCACAAGAGGGCACGCCGGAAGAAAGACTAACATTGTCTACATCTAAAATAGCATTATTGCATACTTTGGAAGGAAATAAGGAGAAAATGGTGTTTCCCAAAAATATTGAATACCCAACACAAAAACAGAACTGTGTCACTCCAATGCAGATATTAACAATAATCCTGCCAATTTTTCCCATACTGATCTGTCCTATATCTCCATAAGACATGTGTTTTAACAAGTGCTGTTCCATTAAAGTCACTTCATCCAAATCATAAATCACTGTTTCTTCATCTTCATCAGAAGAAAATAGTTCTGAACTACTGTCCTTGTCAGCGGATGAAGTCTTGGAGGTTCCGGCTTTGTACATTGCTATTACCCGTTTGATGGCGTGGTACTTTGTTTTGACTATCAGGTGACAGCAGTGGTCAGTCAACAGAGCTATTAAAAGCAACCCACCAAATCCAAGCTGTTCAATATAAAAAAAAAAAAATTAAAGGTTATGTTTTTTCACACTTATAGTATCTGTACCAACAATATACATGTATATTATTTAAACTAACATACGACTGTACACACAATATACATGCATTTTAAACTAACATCCCATTATAATATTTAATAATTTAATTAAGAGATTTTTTTCTAGTAATGAAACCATTCCCATTTCTGACATATCATACATGATGATTAAGTTTTCCATCAAATTACATGAAGCCACCAAGCTGACTAAACACTTTTTTGACCCCTAATAGCTTCTCTTAACTATAAACTGGGGGGGGGGGTCATTTGAGTTTGGTGCCTTAGAATTCTTATTCCAAACTCATGAAACTTGTAATTCTCTAAATCTTACCCCTAGACCACTTTGAAGAAATGCATATGACACTGTCAAGTAGTTGGAGCCAATAAAAGCCTTCAGCATGTTGGCAAAGTCTGCTACATAGTTCTGCCACATTGGCTTTGACTTGGTACTGAAATTAAAATTCCTAGATTTAAAATATCACCCGAAAATGTGCAGCAATTTGTTTCTCTCATTTCCCCCAAAAAATGATTTCAAATGTACTAGAGAGCAGAAATTTTCATGGGAAAAAATTTCTCTGTTTTTAGATGTAAATTTCTAGTCTCTAGAGATGTTACATAGTGCTTGATGGTACCGTATTTATGTTTTTGGTTTTTCATCAATCATGGTACATTTTATTCTAATAAAGAGATTAACTTTTGTAGTTTGAAAACTATATAAACATTTATTTTAGTTTAAACTAGCACTACATGACACAATCACTAAACATTTATCAGATGTCAATCACCCCTTTGTTATCTACTTATGTAGATAGATTATTTCTGAATGGCTTTTCTCTGAAGAAACAAAAGTTTATCTAATAAATATAATGAATAAACATATAATTCAAAGTCATATTGATAACAATTGTTTGAGGTACAAGTGCATAAATGCATTGTGCAGCCATAATCAGAAGTTTATCTTAATGTCCATAAACTGGGTCCATTTTATTTGCTGAATTTGTAAAATGAAATAAAAAATGATAGTCACATTCATTGTCAATTTGTATTGATTTAAAAAAAATTAAGTAATACTTTGGAAAAAAATGTATGTAAATCTATGAACTGACTTTCTGTTCAGATTTTTTTTTTCTAATTTCATAATTTGAACTGAACTATATTATGCTAGCCTATTTTTTAACCATTAATTTTCTAATAGTACTATTTTAGGTGATTCATATTTCTTGTAATTTATTCTTGTAAGATACATTTGTATTACCATACTTGTTCAATGCAAGAGCTAGTCTGTCTTTTTCCCCATGATACTAAACACCTATCTAACTATGTGTTAGAAAGAAAATTTCATGCACAAAAGTTCATGTTGTCATAAAGTCTGATGGAGTTGTTCTAATTTTTCTTTTCTCTTTAAAACATTTTTATAATCAATGCTAATAGCAATTCATCTTCAATCAAGATATTTTATTTACATGCCAAACAAAGTGACCAATAATGAATGTTGTGAGAGCAAGAATAAAACAATAATGGTGGTTTCCGGTATAAAACAATTCAAAATACAGCATTACAGGATAATTTTTCATTTTTCTTGTGAATTTTGGTGTACCACCATGATACGACATATCATGAATGGGGTGAAAAATAAGCAACATTTCAGTGTACAGTGGTATAAATATCACATTCATGAATGCAGTTGATTCACCTCAGTCTGAAGTTATCATAAGTTTGTGCTTGAAAATTTTAACTATACTGCCTTCTTCAACAGAGATGCATCTCAGCTTATCTATTCAAGTGGTAAATATTTGTCTTCTAACACACATGCTTACATCTAATCTGAGATTCCTCTGACTCTAACCCATGCTTTTTATATTGTGACTTTTGCAGGGGAGAAGTCACAATCTAAAAAGGGGGGGTTAAACAGAATCAGAGGAATATCTTAATAAGTTACTTGAGACGTAGACAACCATCATATTATGCATGTGCATAGCTTAAATGCATTAACATCTTTCCAGAATTTTGACTCAACATATCAAAATAACACAAAATTGTTCATGTCTGGAATGAAGGAACGACTTTACTTTGCCGGTCCCCAGAAAAACGCGCTAAAATGTAGTGTCGCCAAAGGCGACTTCAGTATATATGAGATCGCGTGAGCGATCGAAAAAAATTTTAAATACAAGGTTTTTTGGCCTTTTGACCCCAAAATTGAATTCTACGGTTAAAAGTTTAGTTTAAAACTTTGTTTTTAAACAAAGTTTTTAACCTCGTTCTCTGAAAAAAATTAATAAATAGTTGTTTATTCATGGAAAAAATCGACAAAGAATAATTCTGAACGAAGCGCGTGCGGCGCATGCTTAGTGTCATTTCTTTCGGACTTAGCCAATCTTCCATGTAAACAAACGAAGGAAATGCCTATGAATCTGAATTATGATCTTGGAAAAATCACAGAAACAACTGAATTTCTTAACTTAACTAAAAGAACAATTCACTAACCCTAATCCATCGTATGGTATGCAAGGACTAAGACGTTCAGAAGAAATCTCCTGGGCAGATGGTAAACTAACCCTAATCAGTCGAATAATGTTCGAGGACTAACCCTAATCTCTCGGATGAACGCGAGACTAACCCTAATCAGTCAAATACTAGTGCACGGACTAACCCTAATCTCTCAGGTAGGTGCAAGACTAACCCTAATCAGTCGAATAGTGTGCAAATTTAACCCATTTCAGCTGAGTGACGTAGTTGTTACGTCATAGTCCAATGAGCGCGAGGATCTTGCGGATCTGGGGACCGGTAAAGTAAAGTCTACCCGGAATGAATCATCTGGAACCATCTGCTTCAAGTTCTAATTATCAATAATGGATTTGGGATTTCATAGAGCTGAAAAAGAAAAAGCTTCTTGACAAGAAGAAATGTTTATTCTATGAAAGAAAACCATGATAACTGATTCATAATTTTCTTGCATGGATTAGAGTCAGAGGAATCTCGGATTAGATGTAAGCATGTGTGTTAGAAGACAAATATTTACCACTTAAATAAATAAGCTGAGTTATGAATTCAATTGAATCTTAATAAAATTACAAAAGGATATGAAAACATTGGAAGATTTGCAAAGAAATTATCATTACCTGGGATTTGTTGACATCTTTATGATCCAGATATGGTTTATTTTTTTCAAGAATTTAGACCATTGGCGGGTCAATAAGGGGAAGTGCTGTTCTAACAGGCTCCGTGATTTTGTTGTTTTTCGTCCTAACGTCCACTGTCAGTCTGTCACATCATCAAAACACTGGAACTCTTCTTTGCGGGGAGATTCTTTTTGTACTGGTAATACTTTACTTACATCGACGGCAATTGGATATTAGGCTTCGAAATCGACCAATCATCACTATTGTCTTATTTCAGAGCGCACTTTACAAAAAGGTAAACAGAATATTTCGTTATGTTTGAGGTATTTTCAAAGAGAGGACAATGATGAAATTGAATAAAATCTTTTGTTATGTTTTGGTCTTAAAGTTCATTTGGTTATAATGATTGTTTATCAACTAGGCTCATTTGCTAGAAAGTACAACACTGTACAAAGTCTTTTACTGTAGTTGATTTTTAAAAAGTGTCTCTTTATCATATAGATAAGAAAAACAAAATGCAAAGCCAGGAATCACAACTGTCTGATCTTGTTAGTCTTGGGAAGGAGGTTACAGCAGCCTTTGAAGGGTCACAAGAAACTGATTTAACAGAGAAATGTGCTGGCATCATCAGAGAAATCCGTCAGCTTCAACAGCTACAAAGAGAGCAGTTAAAACAGCAGATTCAGGGTAATAACTAATATATCAACTTCATATGATTGTTAGCAAATAAAATTTATTATTCAATTAAATGCTGGCTGACGTTTTACATACCAGTGAATTGTTAGGCCATTATTTACACCCTGAATTGCTGACATATTTTTCCATTATTATTCCCTGATCA
Organism: Saccostrea glomerata; assembly: GCA_003671525.1. Classification (NCBI taxonomy): domain Eukaryota; kingdom Metazoa; phylum Mollusca; class Bivalvia; order Ostreida; family Ostreidae; genus Saccostrea; species Saccostrea glomerata. The sequence continues at coordinate 303,083 of PRKT01000110.1, read as the reverse complement.
TGACAAGAACACCTCAGGGTTACCAGTCAGCAGGGGATGCTTACTTCACAGGCACCTGAATTTTTATCAATAAGTCGCTAAATAAGCCATATATCAAAAAATTCTACCCCCTCTATATATTTGATAAAAATTCAGGTGCCTGTGCTTACTTCTCCTTGGCATTTAATCCCACCTCTTGTGTCAGAGGACTGTGTTTGCTCTGTGCTGAAATTTGTAATGTTTAATGGACTTTTGAGCGTTATCTCCATATTTCATGTCTTCATTTTGAGTCTTCATGCAGACTTGTTCGGATGAGTGCTAGTCATTGCATCCCAAAATTAGAACACTCCATGCATAAATTGTCTCAATTTTTTTTTTCAAATGCCAAAGTATTCGTACTTTCACCCAAAAATTTAATTCAAGAGCACAGCATATGAACATGTTAGGTAAACTTCTGAATAAATATAATGAACAGCCCAAGTCTTGTACTCGAAGTACATGTACCGGTACTCAAGCTTAGTAACAAGTCAGCCCAGGTCTGAACATGCCGCAAATGTTATCTTGTCTGTTATCTCCATATTTCATGTCTTCATTTTGAGTCTTTATGCAGACTTGTTCGGATGAGTGCTAGTCATTGCATCCCAAAATTAGAACACTCCATGCATAATTTGGCTCTATTTTTTTTTTACGAATGCCAAAGTATTTGTACTTCACCCCAAAATTTAATTCAAGAACACAGCATATGAACATGTTAGTTAAACTTCTAAATAAATATAATGAAAAGCCCAAGACTTGTACATATGTACTCGAATAACATGTACTCAAGCTTAGTAACGAGTCAACCCAGGTCTGAACATGCCGCAAATGTATCTTGGTAAATTATCATAACTAAAATCCAGGAATGGTAACCTGCATTTTTGGAGATGATTCTTATGAGCTTATTAGGAAAAGTATAAGAACATCAAAGGGTCAAGGGTGTAGGACAAGAGTAGCTTACAGTCACAAGAATAGGTTAGAAAAAAGGTTTTTCAGGAAAATTTGTAAGAAATGGCAACACAATGGAAATTGGTTACATTGCTTGAAAGAAAGTTTTTGAAAAGACAAATGGAAGATTATTTTCAGAATTAAGATTGTTATGTATAAATCTTATGAAAGTCTGTTGCATTGCTGCAATGTTTAACTTGCAATTTGTGAAGTTTATCTATTAATTGTATTACATTGTATCATTATATGACATTAATGACTAATTAAATACAAGCTCATTACAATGACTGTAGAGTTAATCAACCAAGAGGAACGTGAGATGGAGAATGTTAAGGAAGACGGAGAGAAAACAGAAGCTATCCATCAGGTTCACAGTGTCCAAGAACAAATAAAGGCAGAAAAAGTGCATTTAGGGGAGGTAACCAAGAAATGTGAAGAACTAAAGAAAACTCTACAGAGTCAGCGAGAGGAACAGGAGAGGCTAACAGCAGAGGAACAGAAGGCAAAACACAACAGTACACATACACTCCCAAAGATTAAGTAAGTCATTTTAAAGATCATCTTTGCTTGGAAAACTGAATTTCTTTCAATTGAATCTTCCTATCTTTTGATTAGATTAAGAGAATGGAAGAGAATTACTAATTTTTTTTTTACGGTGAGGGGGGATTTTTCTCCCTTCCCCATACTGCTGGATACCCTTGCATTCAATTTTACACCAATCATGTGCCACCTGTTTTTATGGAAAGACAAATATCTAATTTATAAGATTATTTTGTTACATTTTAACAGATATGATGTACAACTCTACAATACTTTGACATCAATAAGATGGCAGTATGACTGTGAGCCTGATGAAATCAAAGGATGTATCCTTTACCTGAATCTGATCTTTTATACATGACACCCAAGATACCTAAGGCTTCTCATTTCTGTCTATCTTTAATGTACATGTATGTGTGTTTTAAGTTTTCATAACCCTTATAAAGTAGCCTTTATAAGTGAAGGTAAATATTGTGAAGTCTCCAAAGAAAAGGTCCAGACTTCAGGGTGCATGGGAATAACATTATTCAAATCATTCAAAATTAAATAACAATAAATTTTCGAGAAATGATTTTTATTTCAATTTTGGAAATAATTTATACACTGTATATACAATCAAATATACATGTGTAAAACTCCTTGGCTGAATGTTCTCACGTATAAATTGCACTCAAAACCCATGAATATGCTACTGTTTTATATTCTCCTCAACTGTAACAGATATATGCAACAAAAATGACATCAAACCATTTTCTCTGAATGGAAAGCAGGTTTCCAAGTTCTTCATTGCCAACTATTTGTGGGATATGATGGAAGAAGACTGGTGACCGTTGACCGATTAGGGATCTTAGGATCCGGGTGAAGTGGTCAGTCAACACCCAGTATTAGATCAGGCGATACATGTACCTGTTCTAAATTCAAAATGATGTCCATTTCATAAACATGGACTGAGTGAAAGTGATTACTTGTACATGTATGTTTCATGATCCTCTAAAGACAGGGATTATGTGATACACAGACACTGTACATAACCTTCTTGTATAAGTAATAAATGTAAATAAACTGCAGACTAGGATTTTTTTAAATGTTGACATTTGTTCCAAAACTGTTCAAGTTCACTGTACAGCCTCCATCAATATGCATTCCATGGCTGAAGTATGTGTTAAATTGTTCCAGGGGGAAAGGTGCTCTCAATAAAGAATTCATGCAGAGATTTATTTTGATCTTGACCTCTGACTTAGAAACTTTGATCAAGGTCACTGTGAAGTACTTTATTGGTGATCAAGGTATGAGCCAGGCAGGGCCAAGGGGAGAATAATTCTATGGACAAGGAGTTGTTACATGTAGAGATCTGCTCTAATCTTGACCAATATTAAAGCTAGAAATTTTGGTTCAAGTTCAGTGGACACCTTTTACCCAGTTTCTCTGTGGGTAAGACTAAGAGAGTTGTTTTCTATTTTGACCTTTGATCAATAAAAATGGTAGTTATATTTGTCCAAGGGGTAGGATGGTCAAGATAGGGATTTCATACAGAATCTGCTTTAACCTCTGACCATGAAACTTGATTCAAGAAAACTCAGGGGCTCTCTACTGGTTAAATACGAGCCAGATAGTACCAACTACCAAGAGGAGAGAATATGTACAAATTAAAATCAAAGTTTCTTAGATTTTGAACTTTGATGTAGAAAAGTAATTTGTCACTGTGACTACACATCCTTTACCCAAACGATTTTACATGGAGGAGAATTTTGGCATTGACCTTTAATTAGTGTTGAAAATGCTTAAAATCACTGTAAACCCTCTACCTACAGATACACTAATTAAGCTCCCCTTCGAAAGGGAGGGCATATTGCTTTGCTGCTGTCGGTCTGTGTGTTCTTCACAGAGGTTTCACATATTGAAATGCAATTTGGTATAAAGATTTTTTGAGAATTATAATAAGAATCTAGGTTAAGTTCTGTTTTGGGTACGATCTGGTCATTTTGGACAAAGTTATGCCTCTTGGACTTGACAAATTCCAATACATTGTAATTTGCAGTTTCTGTTTATTTTCTCTGCAGAGGTTGCACTTATTAAAATGAAATTTTGTATACAGAACTATCATAATAATATTTACACCAAGTTCTGTTTTTGGATACAATTGGGCCATTTAGATAAGAGTTATGCCCCTTGGACTTAGAAAATTTTCAACAATTTGCAGTTTCTGTTCGTCATAAGTATATCTACACCAAGTTCTGTTTTGGGTACAATTGGGCCATTTAGGTTAGAGTTATTCCCCATGGACTTAGAAAAATTTCAATAATTTGCAGTTATTGTTTGTTTTCTTTGCAGAGCTTGCACATATTGAAATGGAATTTGGTATACAGATTTATCATAGGAATATCTAAGTCCAGTTCTGTTTTGGGTATGATTGACCATTGTGGATAGAGTTATGCCCCTTAGACTTAGAAAAATTCCAATTAATCCTAAAAATATCTAAGTTAAGTTCTGTTTTGGTTACAATCGAGCCATTTTTGAAAGAGTTATGTCCCTTGGCCTTGGATAAAAAAAAATTCCAATTAATTGGGGGAGGGGCATGAATGTTTTACAAAAATCTCTTGTTAAGGCAAGGAGAGAGTAAAACTGGACGGAAGGACAGACTGATCACAATAAGGCACCAGTAAAGCGGGTATTGAATAGAAGCAGCACACAGAGAACTGGAAATTTTTTATTTTTAACAACAAGAAATACAATGTTTGTACAATTGCTAAGAGATGTCCATTCCTGGAAGGTGGAACTCTGGTACATCAAATATCAGTTCTCTACGTGGGGGTGTTGGATCAATCTTCTCAGCTCTACATTTCATTAAGGAAAAAAAGCACATTCTATATAGATTTACTGAAGTGAAATATGATATTTTGAGGCTGCATGTGATGTTTGATTACTGTAAACCAACTTTTATTCGCGTGCGAGTAATTTTCGCGAGGTTCGCGAGAGCCTTTTCATCGCGAATATTTATCGCCCGGAACAGGTCCTTAAAGTGTATGTGTCTATTAACAATATATCCAATAAGTCTTAATCGCCAAAATAAATTGTCGCGAACTATTTTCCCCCTGGTATAACGCGAATTAAAGTCGTCGCGAATAAAAGTTGGTTTACAGTATTTTATTTCTTAGTAGTTCAGCCTTCTGGTGTGAAGACAAAAATCAATAATATTGTTCCAGAAAAGAAAACATGTACTTACAAACCTTTGTAAAAGAAGACTAAATAGGTTTGAAAATGCCTATTACCTAATAATAACAATTACATTTGACCTTCTTCATCTTGAAAGTTGAAATCTTAAACAGAAATATACTATGAATTTATGAAGTGTTTCCAAACAACTCTTCTTTTTTTATACGCCCGTCTTAAGACGGGACGTATTATGTTATAGGCTTCGTGTCCGTCCGTCCGTCTGTCCATTCCTGTCCGGCTCATAACTTCAATACTAATAGGCCTAGGATTATCAAACTTTGTCAACTGATACTTCTTGGGTAGACGGTGTGTCGCGCACAAAAAGTAGGTCGCTCTGACCTTTAATTAAGATGCTATGGCCAAATATGGAAAAATCCTGTCCGGCTCATAACTAGTAAACTATTAGACCTAGAACTATCAAACTTGGCAAATGTATACATCTTGGGTAGAAGGTGTGTCGCGACCTATTTCAAGGTCACTGTGACCTTTAATTTAAGTGAAATTTTTTTAAAAACTAAGTCTTTTAAATTTGGAATTTCATAATCCTAAAAAATGCAAAATTTTAGTTGTATCCTTATTAAAAAAGTGTTAAATCAAGAAAATACTTATTTTTTCAGCATATACTTGACAGCAATCTATAACAGATATTATGTATGTTAAGAGAAATCCCATGTCTCCCATGAGTGTAATTATCAAGCACTGGTCAAGAGTTTTGATAACAGAAAATTGCATGTCAAATTAGAGAGAAATTAATGAGTTTAGTGTGAGGAGCAAACTGGAGACCATCGGTGTTATCTATGTCCCTTTGGGAATTGGGCAGATGGGTAAGCCTGTTGGATTAAAAATAGCTCTTGTTGGCTAGCCTAAGTTTTAAAATGATTTTGATGAAAAGTAATTAACACTAATTTGATATTGCATTATAAACTAATCTAATATTATATAATATTATTAATTTAAAAAACTAATTTCATAGGGGTGGAATAAGCATGTCCATTTTCCATAGAAATTGCATATTTAAACCTTTCTGACATTAAATGTTAAAAAAAAAATCATTGAGTATTTTATATGTTTTAAAAATATTTTATGGTAGATAGTGCAGATTCATTCATCTATAGTAATGAGAAGACAAGCATCCAGTCAAAGATTAATTAATGAGTTCAATTTAGGAAGGCTAGCTAGCATCTTCTTATCTGTATCCTTTGAGAATTAGACAGAAGAACTGCTGGTCAGTTTAAATAGCATATGTCATTTGATGGCCTAGCCTTTTATTTTCAAAATTAATTTGGTTTAAATTAAGTTGTTAAGACTAATTTGATATTGTTTAATATGATGAGCATTTGACAATTAAGGTCTAATACAACCAGTATAGAAATCTATCAATGATGTAATTTGTTATAATTAATGCCTACACCACAGGGGATATCGATGGATAAACAAATATTTTAAGGAATAGAAAAAATCATGGAAATTTTATAATCAAAACCGTTTACATGATTTTCTTGCACTCTAAACTGTTTAAGTTAATTGTAATTTTTTGACGGGCGTATCATGCTGTGGCGTGGCACTTTATTTTTACTCTTGTTATCTCAAATTTCCAGATTTCTTGAATTTTGATGATGGCCCCATCAAGTTGGAGAAATAGAGGTTTGATTGGTATGTGTGTAATACAGTATCTCTATGTGATTTGATTAACATCAACTGTTTCATTGTATAGTTCAGTATTAATACTTACTAGAATAAATATAATCCATGAAAATACTATAAGTTGTAATTACCTGCATTAAATATAAACATAAACTACAAGTACAGTTTATTCGTATATAATGAAAAATGGCAACAAAGGATACTTATGGAGTAGTTTGAAGAGTCCAGTACCGATCCCCATAGGAATGCCCATGATAATGCACTCACTGACCCCTGCAAACAAAATATGCATGGAATTACAAAGTACATTTTTAAAAGTTCCAGTTTTAGTTTATAGTATTTTTTAACCCCCTTCCCCACAGTCACGCATTTTAACGCATATACCGTTGCCCCACAATCACGCATTTTAACGCATATACCTTTACCCCACAATCACGCACTTTAACGCACGTTGCGTTTTTTGACGTTTTCTGCTCTGATACTACGTAAAGTTTTGATGGTATGACAATAAATGATACGATAATATTTTTTTGAATTCCATTCTAATATATTTCGCAAATGAAAATATTTTTCCTCGTTTTAATATGTCCGAGTCGTTCGATTTATTACACGAAACTTGGGATGCGAAACAAATTAAGAAGGTATTTCTTTTGACACTAAATAAGCCAACCATGCACTTGAAACACTGGGTTGGTGATGTGGTCGTCCCCCAATATTGTGTGAAATGGGACCTATGTTCGAGAATTTATCAAATTCGACAAATGATTTTTTTGTGTAAATATTTGATAAAAATGTGTGCAAAAATCGACAGAAGGAATTGATAAAATTACAAAAAAAATTAAGGTAATTCATACTCCTATAACTGAAGAGAAAAGATGTTTGGTTCACTGAATTTACATTTAATCTTATTTCTTGTTCGATTTAAATTACAATTCGTAAAAATACAATTTTATTGTTTCCGCCTTACACAGCAATAAAAAAAAAATACATACACAATTAGAAAGGGAAAAAAACCTAGAGAAACGACAATATCATGTTGAAAAAGATGTAGGTTAATTCAATTTTGAATGATTTCAACGTTTCCAATACCGGTATTCGTAAAAAGTGTTGCAATTACTCGTATGTATTGATTTTTAAAAATATTCGTTCATGTATATGTACAAAAAACAAAGTATTCGGGAAATTTTATGCAAGTAAACTACATACTATTCTTGTTTGATATTTTTAAAAACAGGGCTTGACAAACAACAAGTCTGTGAGTCAATGCTCGCTAGTAATACCCCGCTCTGATGTGAAAATACATACACTTATATGTTAATTAAAATTTACACAAGTTCAGTTACATGTACGGGCATATGCACGGACAAATAGGAAGTTGACATCAGATTCATGCAAAAATAACTCCCATCATATCGCATGCCGTAACAAATTATGTGCTAAAATTTCAAGCATCTGCAATATAAGTAATATACATGTATATATATATAATATGTACTTGCTGGAAAAAACTGCGACGGAAATGTGTTAATTATGTTTTGTACGACAGACGCACGGCAGTTGACATCGGATTAAAAAAAAATAGATGCCACGATAAAGCATGCCTCAGGGAAGAATATGCTAAAATTTCAAGCATCTTTGATGAGTAGCTGCTGCGAAAATTGCGATCAAAACTTTATTACGGACAGACACACAAACAGCTAGATACACGGACAAACACACTACTAGCAGTAAAACAGTATACCCCTTTCCCCTTCCTCTCCTTGGCTTCGGAGCGGGGGTATAATTAAAAGATGTGTCTACCTTTAAGTCCCTTAGGAAGATTCCTTGATCCGCCTTGAGTAGGTTTATATGGTCAGTATATTTAAAAATATTCGCTTATCCGCTTTTTGTATGTGGTTTAAGAATA
>PRKT01000110.1:283567-293986 GCA_003671525.1 Saccostrea glomerata | reverse complement strand
TAGTTTTCTTTAAAAACGAAGCAAAGCTTTTACCTTTATTATTTTTATGTCAATGATTTATTGTTCAATTTTGATTTTCAGTTAGGAAAGTCTTCAGTCCTAGTTTTATTACCTTAAATTTACTCTTTCATAAATGTCGGAAAATAAAAGTTAACTAATATATTTTTTCATTACTGAAATAAATAAAATCATTGAGATAACCTGTTCATTATCCATCGTAATTTATATGAACATTTATTTCGGTCAGAATTGCATATCTTATACAAACACAATCATTTATTTTTTTTATGCCGTTAACTTGTATATTCTACTTATATGATGATCATAGGGATAACAGAGAAATCACAAAAGTATAGATGTTGAAAAATCTGTATATCTACTACGCACCAACTCCTAATAGATCCTGAGTGATTGATTTATTTTCTATTGTAATACCATGTTTCTTAATCTGACATTATTTTCTGCAATTTTTTTTAGATACACTATTCTTTCTCTACAAGTGGACATGTTTCGTCTACATCGACGCTGCATGTTTATAAAATTCATTGCGTTCAATCTGATATTGAAGGCAAAATGTATTCTTTTAACAACCCTTGGAGAAATAGTAGGAATACCTATATAAATTTCTCAATAACTATATCTTCAATTAGTGCATTTCCAAAGAAACCTTTTTAGGAGTACTCCTTGATTTGCTCCACAAATACTCGGAATACTTCGGGCACCATCCGGAAAAATGTCGAGTACCGACCGCTACGTCCGAGAAGTTCTTGTCCTCTCTTGTAAACTATTACATTGCTTTTAAAAATGTGTTAAAATTCAATTCTGAAGAAAAGAAACATTGCATTTCAATGTTTTTTTCGTTTTTTTTTTTTTTTTTTAATCTGTTTATTTGTTTTTTTTAATTTCATCTTTAGCCAATTAAAAAAGATTTTTTCTTTATTTCATGGCTTTTTAAACGTGCTGGTATTTTTAGTAGTCCGCATGTGGGTGTAAAGATTCCTCAATCTTAGCTAGCCAAGGGTTTCCGATCCGCGTTACATCTCAACCATAGTAGATTTCGGATCAGAAAACCTTGGCTAGCAATGATAAGATATATAATGCTAATTTTAACTGATTATTTTAATGCCGAGTCCCACGGCAGTATCTCATCAGTATATCGGCCAAAATATTAAAAGAAGATGTGATCAGTTAAACTTTAACTTAAAAAATGAAATGTTTTCCTTAGACAATCAATAATCAATACGCTACTGTATTTTTCAATATAAAATTAAGCGATATATTCCAACAATTTTTTTTTGTGTGTAAAAACTCTTTATAAATAAAATTAAATATGCTGAAAGCTATAACTTCTTTTTTTGTCCTGAAAATCGGTAAAATAACTTTTATAAAAATCTTCACAAGTGAGAATCATTCTCTGCAAGACCTCATATCTATTTTTATTTATAATTGAAGATTCTGCAAGATTCCTTCAAGTTGCGATAAAGTTGATATGCATGGACCGAACAAATAAAAAAAAAAGGGGGGAGTGTCCTTCTTATGCAAGAGCATTAAATGACACCCTGTCTGCAAAATCAAATAATTATTTTCATTGATGTTTTAGATGTAAATATGAAATTTGAAATAAATAAGTTGTAAGCTAAGATAATAAAAAATTAAGTTTGTAACATTCCACATGAAAGAATTATTCAAACAAAATAAACAGGATTAAATCACCATCAATACTTGAATTCAAAATTTTAAGATTGTTGCACTAATATAATGGCGATATATACGACAACCATTGCTACACACGCCTTGTAAATATTCATCTTCAAGACCACGTCTTTTCAGCACGTTATCGCAAGTGCGCTGTGGGGAAAAGGATAACGTCATCAAAAGGTAACAAATGTAATGCGACTATTACGTCACAGACGGCGTGATAGGCAAAGAGTTAAACATTGACTTAGAGGGAAAGATGTACTGGTATCAAAGTATTTGATTAAAGGATAGCTCTGATGAATTTTATCTAATAAAACATTATTTTAAAATAATTACATGTATAATGGTATGTCTTTTTTCTTTTATAAAAGACTAAAAAGGATGAGGTGACTTGCGGCCCCTGTATACTGACAAAAAATTAAATGTCTAAATTTTACTCAAATTTTTGTATGTAACTAATCACTGATATGTGTACCTTTATAGAATACTATTTTTAACAAAAATAGAAACGTGATTTGAAAGATTCCCATTGCGTTTTAACCCCGCCCCACTCTTTGAAGCCCTTAAAATATACGAGCGCAGGTAGGTACAATTTTCTCCTTTGGCTGGTCACTGTATTTTATTCAAATCTACCTATATGTGAAAGGAGAAAATTGTACCTAACTGCGCTCACATGCTTTTTTTCAAAATATTGTAAAATCTAGTTGGCCTTTCCCATTATAAACAGATCGACGGAACTAGATTTTCTGACGTAAGAATGAATTCATATGCTAGTCGAGGCAAAGGTGATACTTTCTTACTGACCAATCAGCTAAATGAAATTCGTTACGAGTAAAAATACTATCATGATGGAAACATGCTTGCAATTTTACCGCTTTCTGATATTTTTTATGCATTTGAGTCACAGATTAGACACGGATCTACATATGTACCATTTCCGAGACCACAGTAAAATTTATATACAGTTACAAACAATTGATAGAATATACATGATATACATTAGTTTAAAGTTTTGTAGCATGTTTGGTGAGCAATTCGCTAGGTCTACACGTATTCCCGAGTTTCGGTGAATACAAGTTTCATGTGCATTTCTTGTCCTAAAAACCGTAAATGCTGAAAATCCATGCGTATCATTAAGTATAAACAGCATTGGCTGACCATTATAAAAGTTTGAAATGTAGAAAAGGATAACAGGTAAATTGACCAAAATCACATGTCTGCGATAAATTGTAAACGTAGTAAACCAGCATGTTTTGTTGTTCTGTCATCGGATTGGACAATGACTAAGTGCGAAATAATAACAATAGCCATATAAGGTCTTCTCGGGCACGCATATCCCTCTATTGTACTAAGACCCGCCCATTCTGTTGCCATAGAAAAAAATATTCGCACAAATCTGGCCGAATGTAGCTGTGATATGGTCTAAAAAATCAAAGATAATGCAGTATTCCTTATAATTAAAATGTGTCTGAACTATTGAAACTATTCAAAAGGCGTCGTATTTATTCACTCATGTTTGAAAACTACCAACATCGTTGAAGATTAAATATAATTTGTCGTGGAAAAAGGGGCCCCAGATAGCAGTTATGTCACTTCATCCTTTGTCAATTTTGGAATCAAAATTTTGATCCTTGGCTATGAAATATAATCTCATTCTCAATATTCCTTATAATTATAAGCAGAATTATTACCATTGATGGCATCCCTTTGTCCATGGTAAGCTGCCTCAAACAAATGGTCAGCTGTTTTCTCAAACTGAAAGTGAATAATTCTTTATAGTGATATTTTATGCCTATGCAATGATTAAAAGGTAGTTTCTGAAGCATAGAGTAAAACAATCTGTCAGTAATCATAATTTTGCCTTATATGCATATAATTCCATGATACATAAAATAGCATAAAAATAATTGTGGTAGATAATAAATCTTTTTATCATTAATTAACCATTCTTATCTTATAAATTTATATGCAGGTGGATTTTTTTTCAGTGTAACTTCATCACATCTTATCAACATTTTAAGCAAAGAAGGAAAAAAAATGTTATATACTCACTGATGCCAACATGAGAACACTTTCCTTCATTTTTGCCAGTCCAAAGCGAGTGATGCCAAGAACTTCACCCTATTACAATACATTATATAATTGTACATGAATGTACCTTTTATTGAAAATGGTAAACCAAATTTTAAGCTGAGCATCAGCCAATAAAAAGAAATTGCTAAAAGATTTATACCAAATGTTTAAAAGCAACTTAAAGAAAAATATCATAGCACCTTAGTAGTGTTAACCTTGTAATGTAAGATGAAGAACATTATTTGAGCACTAGTATATGTACAGTGTGTATTATTTCAATTCAAACTTTTACTTTGCTAAGTATAGGTACATGTAATTTGATTGGTTTTACCTTGAATGTCATTAAATCTGCCAGTAACATGACATGTCGGATGTCGATACTCATCCCGTGACTAGACATTGTGTAGTTGACTTCATTCATAATTGTTGTACGTGCTGCCTCAATTCCCAACGTCTTCTCCATGGCAAAGGTATTATTAGAAGAGGCATGTGTTCCCTTAATTCCTAAAACATTTTTATAAAACTTATGTTATTTCCCATTCTAATATATATGAGTTATTTAATCTTGTATGATGTAAATTCAAAATACCTGGTGTCGCCATGACAGCTCGTAAATTGTCTCCCTCTACGAGAAGTTTATAAGTGTCTTCCTTTTTCTCATCAATATGTATGACTGCTCTTGTCACGTTCTGAATTCCCTGTTATTTAAAGGAAATTTGCACATTTAATTCATTTGTTTCTTTGAAAGTCTTCTGTACATCGTTTATACTAGTATCTGTTGAATAAAATATTATTCTAGGATAAATTTAGTGAACTAAATATCAAAGTCAAGAATATGTTGTAGTATATGCTTCCATGTACCTTGATCATGACAGAGGGCAGTTCTTTCTTCAGCATCTGAAGTATGTAGTACAGTGAACTCTTTGACGTTTCTCTCGGCCTCACACTGAGTATAGCTGAGCTATGAATTTGTACATCCTGCAAAAAAAATAATATAATAAAAATAATAATTTGTCTTATGCTGTTGCTTGTTTTTATCATGTAAACAGTTTACAATTTTTTAAGGCAATGCATCAATTCCGTTGATTTTGAACCTCCTTCAGGACCCAGGGGATGACAGAAAAGAAACTGACATTGTTCTTAATTCTTACCTGGGGCTTGACCCTCAGTTTGCTTGTACATATGGATTCTTTGATGCTCTCAACATTCACCTCCAACTAGATAACGAAAATGCAAAATTTTTTAAATACATGTACATATTAATTTGTATAACCCATTTGAAACATTTTTTAAAAATTTTTCTTACACGTTTAGGATTGGTCTTCATACCTTGAGCAGTCTTATCCTATCCAAATCCAGCTTCACAAGAATAAAGCAGTCATCTGGTATGAAAACCTCCTCTATGTATTCTGATACCTATTCAAGTACACACCAATACATTTACATTTATTATGATCATTATAATTTTCTTTAAATTAAGGTTTTGTACTAAAATGATACAAATCCAATGGATTACCTCCCCTAGAGTGGTTTTCTCTATCCTCCCTTTGACCACCCTAGCAAACTCCGGGTCATTATTCACCATAAGTTCTGCTGTTATGATGGGGGTACTGATGTTTTTTGAGGCATTGATGATTTCCTTGATTCTTGGTACTCCCTGGGTGATGTCTAGCATGGTATTAAGGAAGAACATACATATGTGTAGAATTATGTAAACACTGTTATGTTATGCATGGATAAATGCATGGGCCTCTAAGAAACATTCTGTGAAGAAAAAACCAACAAATGAAATTTAATGATTATACGAGTAGCTGGTGCTAAAATTATTGGTCTGAGATAGAAAGGTGACAGAAATTATGGAGAGCCAAACATGAATACAAGAAAGACATGGAAGACATGGAAGACAGACTTCACCACATGGACCTTATAAAGTACAAGATTTTTACATAATAAGAGCAGTTTCCATAAACATATACAGTATAAGTATGGATCAGTTACATGACAAACAAAAGGATACTCATGGAAGCCACACCAGCAAAATGGAAAGTTTTCAGAGTCATCTGAGTTCCTGGCTCTCCTATACTCTGTGCACAGACAGCACCCACTGCTGTTCCTAAATAATAAGACAAAGAGTGATTTTAAATTTCCTTGTTGTCTTTCTTTTTTTTTTTTGGCAATATTTTTAACGACACAACAATTAGTACTACACATCTACGTCAGTGGAGAGAAGGTAAGATTTACTGAAAACCATCAGTGACTACTTTAAAGTAATACTAACATCTATCCATTATTTTTAAATCAATGCAATTAACTTGAACTAATATTAATTAGAGTATTTGCAGATATTAGCTACATGTATACTGAAAGGAAAAAGAAATGCATATTTTACTTTTAAATTAAATTAAAACTATTATTTCGAAAATGTTTTTCAGTATTGTTATCAAACATTTGAATTCATCTTTAATCTACAAGTTACCAAAATCTTGTGTGACTTTGACTGATAATTCCTGAGTTATTGAAATTGATATGTCGATACCCCCCAAAATTAAAATAAAAATTCTCATCATCTCCCTTGCACATTGGTAACAGCCTTGATTTTCCTGTGCATTGAGTTCACCAGAGCATTTATCTTTCTCATTTGATTATTATTCAACGCTTCCGACAATAGTCTTAATGGTTGATAGAAGCTGTATTATTCCAAAGCCAACAAATCCCCCCGCCAAATGAGTGCCACGAATTTTCATTTTAGGATAGAATTTACAGAATCCAGCTGGTTTGGTACACATGAATGTTTGTGAGAAAGTCTCAACAAACACTAGCTACATTTTCCAAGTGTGAACATGCTAAAAACATTACGCACACGACGCGTACGTGCGTGCATGAGAGTAAAATCGACGTAAAAGTTGCCAAGCTCGCGGACCAAATTACAGCAGAGAATTTCTGTCAATTTTAGGGTGGTAATATTGGTATGTTACTGTATAAATATCGGTTTCAGTGATAACACCTTGACAACAACCGAGGTGACATGATGAAAAGCCCTGTCTTGATGTGACGTTGTTACGCGTCAACATCACCGCCATTGTTGGTTGGAAACCTTTTAATTTACTCTCTGACAACTGAAAAACCTTTTTTTGTTGAAAAGTTTAAAACAAACTGCACAGCAACATCTTGTTGCCTTTTTATTCACTTACGCAATTCAATTACTGGAACCAGTGAAACTTCCGTCAGCCATACCATGATTGCACGAAATTTATACTGATTTCAAATGCGGAAAACGATGTCTATAACTCCAATGCATCGATTAGCACCATAAAATGTGATCATAAAATTGTCATCATCAACATGCACGTGTTTTTGGCCTTTTATCATTTCCCCTACGTGACGCCATACATTTCATGGTTGAGTAATTTTGACCAGCAATTTTAGTGCACAGTAATCAAAATAAACATTTGACAAATTTTCATAATTTTCGGACATATAGTTAAATATATTTCGATATTATGCTATTATGCGTTTCTTTTTCCTTTCAGTATATATCAACAATTACTGCACAATAATTTTTTTTCTTTTCTGAATTCAATACTTACAAAAATGCATCTATTTTATCCATTTTTATCTCAGATATGAACCCCAAAGCCATTCTTATTTCCCGCTTTTATTTGATTTTACATGATTTAGCCTATAATCATCCTTATGAACTAGGTTTGAGATAATAATATACATGTACATGTACCTGGTTCCATTTCATAGGAGAAAATCCCATTCCTAGTTCTAAGTAAGAAAGTCCCTTATTCATTATTACCTGGTTCTATCTGTGCCTTCATGAATTTATCCCTGCATACATTTAGGAAATGTTTCACCTGGGATGGTGTCACTCTGTTCAGCTCAAACAAAACTGTAATGATGGAGACTAACTTTTAATTTCTCAGAACTTTATGTGACATTACTTGACATTATATTTTACTGCTAAGTCTAGAGAGAAATCATGCTTCCAATTACTTAACCTACCTGGAGGTAATTTATCTTGCTGTGCATCTACTATTCCAAACCTTTCTCTTGCCAAGTCAATGTCTGAACCCACTGTTTCTATGAATTTTCTGCAAAAAGATCAAATAAGGCTTATCTTTAATAAATACATTATATGAACATAACAGTAACTTGA
Organism: Saccostrea glomerata; assembly: GCA_003671525.1. Lineage (NCBI taxonomy): Eukaryota > Metazoa > Mollusca > Bivalvia > Ostreida > Ostreidae > Saccostrea > Saccostrea glomerata. The sequence goes on along the minus strand of PRKT01000110.1, from coordinate 286,053 downwards.
ACCAAAGGGTCGCTTCATGTCAAGTTGACAGGTGCGGATCAACAGATAAAATAAGACATGAAGCGTAAAAAGTACTTTTAAATAAAAGAATATACATGTACTTACATTAAATCATCTTTAAAATCCTCACTGCAGCTTTTGTACTTGTCTTCCTGTAACATGGTGTTGACCAGTGTTTGTAGCTCATTCCCAGATAGAGAAAGTTCATCTCGGAAACTGCTTCTGGTGTTAGCCTAGAGACAATTAAGGTAGTCATGGAAGTTAAAATATATAAAGTTAACATTCGTTTACATTGTAACAACATTCAAAGAATAGTTATATTTAGCTTGTTGTCCTAGAGAACAGGTTTAGATTGTGCTATTTGAAAAAAGATTAGCAGATTTGAGTGTTTTGAGTAAATTAGCCTCTATATTTTATTTAAATTATTTTCTGTCCTTGCCTGAGACAGAATTTAGTTTATATATTCTCTCAAAATACAGTACAATATAATTTTGCCAAATATTTCTTTTAAATTTTTGAAATGAAAATTGAGTAACTTTATTTGAGCCAGAGAGAATCTGTTTACAGTACATATATACATATACACATGTGTGTACTAGTAAGTTAAGAAATAGTAAACAATCAAACCTTGACGTGATCGTAGACTTTCTTGAAGTCGATTGGTTGGTCCTTGCCCTCCATAGAGGCGGGGTCTAGACTGTCTCCACCATACACAAACTGTACAATGTCATTGGTGGAGCTCCTGACAGTCAGGTCATAGTGGGAACAAAGATCCTCCAAAGACTGTACATAAAAATAAAGTAGTATTACACATACATATTTATCTCATATACATGTACATGTATTTTAAGATATGTCAGATGCATAACATTACTTTTTCATTCATATTATCTGAATTTTTTTTCAAAATATGATTGAAAGGGGTTTTCAAAAAAGTATACATCTGATTTTGCATGCATTGTGTATTAGATTAACTTTTTTTTTTTGGACATATTGCAATGCATTACTTTGACCAGTCGTCGCTGCATGTATCCTGTTTCTGCTGTTTTGACTGCCGTGTCCACCAGTCCCTCTCTGCCGGCCATTGTGTGGAAGAAGAACTCTGTGGGGGTCAGTCCGCTGTAAAAACTGTTCTCCACAAACCCTCGAGCTGCAGGGTCCTTTGCTGAATTCATATAATTATAGCTTTTTTTCACATAAAATTTTATGAGTATAATAATGTTTAATCACATTTTTACAACAACAAAATTAAATTCTTCATTAAATAGAGCATAATAGGTTCTTGCATAATGAATATTCTGAAATGAAGTGTTAAGTGAAAAATAAGCAAATATTTCCCACTTACAGAATTTCTCAAAATGAGGTAAAGCCCTGTCCTCAAATCCATTGGGTGTTCTCTTTCCACTAATAGCCTGCTGTCCCACACAAGCAATCATCTGAGAAATGTTGATGAAGGAACCTATTGCATAAAAAAATCTTGTACTCTATTCTCAAGATAAGCCATTAAGTATAAATGGTAAACCTAAACACAAACAATATATAGAGAATAATACATACCCTTTTCCATATCACATCTTGTATCAGCCCGAGACACCAATATTAGCCAGAGGGCCGAAGGCCCGAGGGCTGATATTGGTCGAGGGCTGATACAGGATGTGATGTGGAAAAGGGTATGTATTAATATGTTTATTACATACTTAGTAATAAAATACAGCATACTTTAAGTTGAGAAGAAAGAAAGTAAATAATCATGCATGGACTTCTTACATACATGTACACGTAAATGGTCTATTGCCTCATACGATTTGGGTTTGTTTCTACTTCTATTTCAATGCACTCGATCCTAATTTGAAAATAATCTATTACATGTATTAGTAAATTAAGATTAACCTTATTTTCAAAAAGTTAAAATAAAGACAATATGAACCCACCAAAAATTGTGTAAGATCACTGTAAGAGTACTGTTTTGTGGTTTAATTTACTAAGGTTGTGATATTGACGTCACAATAGCCGTATCAGCCTTGCAGGGCTGATATGGATTTGCGGGGCTGATATAGGTTATCAGCCCTCCAAATCCATATCAGCCCTGCAGGGCTGATACGGCTATTGTGATGTCATCCATATCGAATATGCAAACAAGAGGCCCAGGGGCCACAGCGCTCACCTGAGCACATCGGGCTTGAATTTACTCCACCCCCCCCCTCCAGGCGTTCATCATTTGAACAAACTAGAATCCACATTACCTGAGGATGATTCCATATAAATATCACTAATCATAGCTTTGAAGTACTTGAAAAGAAGATTTTAAAAGGTTTCCCTATATATCCTTATGTAAAACTTGGGTCGGCCATTTTAGCCCCACCCTAGCCCCAAGGGTCATGATTTGAACAAGCTTGAATCTACACTACCTGAGGATGATTCCACATGAGTTTCATCTTTCCTGGCCCAGTGGTTCTGGAGAAGAAGATTTTTAAAGATTCTTCCTA
>PRKT01000110.1:259830-271880 GCA_003671525.1 Saccostrea glomerata | reverse complement strand
TTAAACGGTCGAAGAAGGACATGTTTCTTCTGCACTGTTTTGGTGTCCGCGGCCATTAAGTAATCACAACTTAACCTCCCCTCATGTTAAAAATAAAATATTCCGATTCGAATTATTTCTGCATACATCGTGGAACAAACTATTATAACTAAGGGGTGAACGGAATACATCAGTGTAATACAGACGTTTTATTTAAACTGGTCCTCCTTTTTGTGGTTTGTTTATTAGAGACAAGCAGGGAACCAGTTTCTTACTCAGAATTCCTATAGACAAGTCGGTCTATTAATATTTCGATCCGTATAGACCGACTAGATTTTCTATAGACATTGTCTACCGGTCCACCGTTAATTTCGCACACTGCATAACGCTACAGTTTTGCAGCTATCTGACAGCCACCATCGTCACAAACCACGGCCAAAATGTACGCTCCTCTTCCATTCTGGCCGTGGTTGAATGAGGAGAGAATTCTTCGTCGCTCATTAAAATATTGACCAATGCGAGTAAAGCATAGTCGGATGATGAACTTTATCACGACCTTTCAATATCCAATCACAGTATAGGAAATATTTCTTGTTTACTGTTGACTTCAATTGTTGATTTCAATTGCGATGGAAACAAAACTTGCCACTGACTAAATATAACGTCACAATAGGGAGGGGTCAATATTCAAGAATTAGGGCATTTTTTGTGATCAAGCAGCCACGGGTAGGAGAGGGCTATATATGCAGACTACGGACTGTGGCTTGAGATGATGGACAGTCACATTCTCCCACAGGCCTTTGGATTTCTATCAATAAGCCGTTATATGCTCGATTAGAGACAAAATATAAATGTTAAATGTTATTGGAGTAGAAAAATAATTGATTAAAATCTGTTGTGATTTATTCAGTACAAAGCCATTGTTTATGTGACGTCAGCGCATGGTGGTGGCTAGGGGCTAGAGAATTTTTTTTAAAAAAAGGAAAATAATGGTTGATAGCGTCTATATTTGAATGCATTTGAAACTTTTGAAGCAATGTAATTTTTGGGCACAGTTCTGGACGCTAAAGGTAAGACACTTTCGCTTTTACCTAAAAAAATCAGCTCCGAATCGGTGGGGGTTAATAGTCATTGCATACCTGGTGTATTTATATATAGAGGACGTATATAACGACTATTATATCAAGCATATAACGGCTTATTGATAGAAATGCAGAGGCATGTGATTCTCCTAACTACACGTTGCTAAATCACTAATCAGCAATATCCACAATATGCTTAACTAAATTATGAAACTTTTTATTATTATAATAAATATAATAAAAAATTACATTTTTTTGGCGACGTCTGCTTCCCGAAACTGCTCTTTAACCATGGTTTTCCCTTTTTAATATGTAAGACTATATTTCACGTGTTTTCATCACTCACTAAGCCTAGTTTCATTTTGCAGGTGCGAGACTATAAATGCAATCTTAAAGACAAGTGATTATCTACATCATCTTGCTCAAACAATGGAAATATTTTTCAACTTTTGTTTAAATTTAATATATGAGGATGTTTTTTAAAGATTTAATTCCCATGAAAAATTACCAGTAAAATTTTCATTTGCCTTGAGATTAATACAATGACGTCAAAATTATCCCGCCACCTATCGGTCGACGACAGCGTAACGTCCTGTTTCATAAAAAAAATGTCGATGTTTGGAACCCCTGGAACAAAAAGGCCTGCAGACTATGGATCAGGTTCACGTAAGAACAGATAAAACCACTTCTTTCTATATTTTTGCAACCCTATATTTTGATGTAATAACAAGATACTTTTCTATTTTGAATGGACTAATGTTATGACAACAGACAGTTCACAATATTTTAGCAACAAAATGTATATATCTAGATGTTGTATCATATATGCCATTAATTTTTTATAAGAACTGCACAATGTGTGTATTGTGTCATTTTTAGTACAATTCATTTAAGAGTAATTGAAAATACCTATCAAATAGATCATGAATAACAAACTTATCTGAATCCATCAGGTTGGGCACACACCGCCAAATGGTCATTAAACCCCTGTTTTGTGGTCAATCGCCCATACCGGCGTCTTTTTTACCTACCAAATGGTGGTCTTCTTTATTCAAATCCAATTTTTATTAAATAAAGCAAAAGCGCATTTACTTAGGCATTGGGGAGTTTTAATTAACATTAACATATTCCTCGCGCATTTAATACAATTTAGTCAATTTTCCATGTGGAATTTCTTTGAATCTTTGTAATTACGAAACCCACAGTTATTCGTGACGGCCGAACTACTTGCTCAAAAAAACGAAAAATTATTTTGTTGTGTATAGTTCGGTAAAAAATATATTATAAACAAGATGTGTTAGTCTAGAGAAGTAACTTTTCAAATGATCTTTCAATTTGCATCTATATAAATCTCTATAAAATCCCGTTAAACACGAGCTCCTCGTATCTTATTCGTATGGTGGGCACTTATTGCTATAATATTCATTTTTTCTACATATGAATGTAACATTTATTCTTTATTTTCTTTTAGGATGAAGTTACGATTTCTGTGCAACCCTTTGTGGTTGAATTAAAGATTTTTTCAAAGTGACATTTGCAATTATTCTTGTTTTCATTCCAAGATTATAGTTTTCGAGCGATTATTTAATCATTAATTCACTGCATATCATATTTTTGTGAAAAATAAATCCATTGCATACGAAATAAACGAAATAAAGCGAATTCTTACACTTCCTCTTATTTTACTTTTTGAAAAATTAACACTAATGGGCCTCTGTAGTTAAATTAGTCTTATGACCCAAGTTCGGAAAAGATCGTCATTTTTAATTGGTTAAGGTAGTTGATTGGTTGCCCGGATGGCAGAAATATGAAGTGATAAACACAATTGATAGGTGCAACTACGTGCGAGATGGAGGGAATTTTACTTTTCAAGTTAAAACACATAAACGTTACACTTGTTTACAAAGGTGACGATTTTGTCAAATATTTGAACGACACTGCGCAAAAAAGTCCGCGTTGAAATTCTGATTTTTTTGTTCAAAGTTAAGAAACATATCTATATTTTAATCCCCGTGAGTTGAAATTATGCGCCATTTCACGTCAATCCAGAGAATTGAACGAAAAGATTTTTCTCTCCCATTTGGTAGGTAATAAAGACGCCGATATGAGCAATTGACCACCAAATGGGGGTTAAATGACCATATAGGGGTGTGTGCCCAACCTGTCCATTACAATGTGCATGACTAGAAAACCAAAACAAATTGTTTTTTTTTATATGACTGATTCCACAATATTAAATGATTGTTGGTTTCGCATTGCCAATTCAGTCTCAAAAAAGGCCCTTGTTTTTAAGACCTTGAAAAAACCCTGGACACCTAAATCAGATTATAACGAAATAAAAATTATGATCTGTATCAATTGAGAAAACTTCTGTGGACCCCACCAATTTAGGTGAGAGTGGTTGGCAATGCTAAACAAAGCTGTATTTTATTTTTGGCATGATATAAAAGGTTCAAATTTGAAATCTTTTAATCGATGAGTTTTGCTTGGGTTTATCTTCCTAATCTTAAAACTCCTGTTTATTCATATAACAGCTTCATCATGGACTCCTGATGGCATGTCTGGTGGGGATAGGAAGAAAAAACGAAAAAGTAGATGGGCGCAGGAGAATGAGATTGACAAGACCATCATACCAGGCATGCCCACAGTGATTCCTACTGGGCTGTCAGGTGACCAGGAAAAACAGTACCTTTGTAAGTATCTGAACATTTACAACTAATCAATTTACATGTATGTCCATTTTGTAGGGAATTAGTCAAGAAAATGTACTAATGTAAATTAATAATGCTGTGATTTGCTCATCAATTTGATTTTAGGTCCATTGATGCACAGTGGCAGTAATCCTTTGATTTATAGTTTTTGATGTGCAGCTGTTTAAAATTAATTAATTTTACAGCTCTTTAATGTAATAATTATAATGATCAAAATTTTTATTTCTTACCAGGATTAGGAATTGATTTCTAAACATTGCTTGATTTTCCGATTTATGTATGAATGTCATACTTTTGTCCTTAATCTTTGAAATTTTTGTTAATAATTATATATGTATTTAATGTTTGATCACTCATTCCTTCCCTTTAGAATGCAAGACTAATCTGTTTTATTAATGGTTTCATCACAGGGAATATTTGGCTTGTGGGGTTGGGTGGGAGGTTGAATATAACTGTTGACAGAAACATATTCCAAAAAGAATCAGTTCTGTCGTCATTATGGTTTGTATGGTTTATTGCTCATGTGAGCTTTCTGATCAATAATTGTCATGGTGTTTGTGATTTTCAATTATACCTGGTAATTTATTTTTCACTAGGTTAACGTTAAATCACTCTAGTAAATACCATTTCCTACCATATATTTTGGTAATATAACTCAGTCTCTCAACAGAGATTCATACATCATTCAGATAAAATGACCTGTTTTCGCTGTCTCTAATTTTGAATTGAAGTACTAAGTCTATGTACTAGTACTGTAAACCAACTTTTATTCGCATTCTAGAAATTTTTGCAAAGTTTAAACAGATTTATAAAAGGCTTGATCGTGAAAATTAATCATTGCGAACTAGTTTTACTCCAGTAAATCACGAAATAAAGTCGTCACAAATAAAAGTTGGTTTACAGTATGTAAAAAATGTCATTGAAAGCATTGCACAAAAAGGATAAGAATTTTTTTCCGAAAGAAAATGCAACCATTGGTTTAAAGTGTAGTTCAAATCTTCTCCAATTTTAGACTTCCAAATAGTATTATAAATTCACAAGAGTGTAACCTGAAATTTTATACACTTAATTAAGATGATTTTAATGAGGAGTAAGGGGATCTTATGTGTCCTAGGGCACAGAGAGGATAAGTAAGGGGATTCAGGTGAGCCTTGTGGTCCATGGGCCTTTTGTCCAAACACTAATTTCAATGAAATCAAATCATTTACCTGTCATCATTGATTATTACCAATTGCATTCCAGTGCATCTTCAGATAGAGGAAGTTAGTCGTAGACTACGAACGGGAGACTTGGGCATCTCAGCTAATCCAGAAGAAAGGTTTGGTCACGTGCATAATCAACTCTCATTTCACGCAGGCCAGCTGAATTCCAACGTGATAACCAGATTGTAGGGGAACGGCACACACAAATCAGATTGCTTTTACAAAAATGATATACATACATACTTTAAATATATTTTTGAGCATAAAAAAGATTATTCTGAAGATATTGGCAGAAAATACTAAATACTGTTAATGTTTTATAAATATTAAGTAAAGTATTTAATGTGGAAGGGAAAAAAATGAAAATAATGCTTAATGCTTAAAGGATGAAGGGGCCAATTTATTTCTGTTTATGGGGTGAACTTACAAAATTTGAAATTGTCCTCATCAAATTGTAACTATTCATGATCAAAGTAGTGCATCCTGATTTTCTGTAATGCATTCTGGTTTAGCTAAGATTACTGTATTATTTCTAGATGTATATTCTTAGAACAAAGATTTCTGTAGTTTACAAAGGGGAAACCATTTGGTCCAATTTTAGAGACAATTTCTTCCTGTAAGGACAATTTCTTCCTGTAAACATGCATGCATCAGAGGGGGGTATTGTGGTTGAAAATTCTAAAAGATGAAAAGGATAACTAAAGCGGTATTTGTTGGACTTAATTGTTAAAAGTGTGATGTGATCTAGTTCTTTGGCACTATAATAAAATTCCATGAAAATATCCAATTTATGGAAGAATTACATGTTCATAAATCTGCACTCCCTATCTCCATCTCATTTTGAGGGGGCTTTGAATAAAAAGAAAAAAATGATAAACTCTTGTACTGCTTGACAACTTCCATAAAAGAATTTCAGCTGATTGTGTGTGCTTTTACCCGATGTCCTTCAGGTATAGTTTTATGTATAATTAGGACTTGTTCTAATCAGTGTTTCTATTTTGCTAATGACAATTTTGTGTGAAGGTCATTCAGAGAGGAAGGTGCTGTAATTTTATTCCCTTAATTTCAGAGCATGTTGATTATAACTTGAATAAGCTTGAAATTGATGAACATGTACAACTAATTTATGATCATAAATTCCTTCATTTCAGTTCTATTTCTGATATTATGTCCATTAATGAATTATCTCACATTCTGAAAATTGTTGATGTATTGAAGCATTATATATGCATTTCTGGCTAATTTATATTGCCATAATTAATTATCTAGTATTTCAGGTTAAAGTTTTATGTTAATAATACAGAACTCACACCTTTTCAGAGAGTTTCAATTTCAGATGCTTTTATTTTTGTTTCATGATACTTGGTTCATTTCGAAATTTTGTTATTGGTACACTGTAGTTAGATATTTTCTTATAACATTTGTTGGGCGTTATTTTTTGAAAAGTGGAAATTAAAATCCTTTATTTAAAATAAGAAGATTTGATTGGGAGGTGAGGGGATAAATTCACTAAATTATTAAAACTACCAATTGATTTCAATAATTGTTAGTACAGGCAGACTAGGAATAATAAAGCATATAGTGTTAAGAATCTTCAAATTATGGTTTTGAAAATTTTATTGAGTCTTCAAATTCTTATTTTGAAAAATTTTTAGAACAATTTTTATACTATAAATAAACTTGATAAATTAGTACCTGGTACAAATGAATGAAAAAGTACTGTTCATACATGTATGTTTAGCTTAAGCTTATTGGGAGACCGTAATCCAGTTGATTTCATATTTATTTCATAACGTTTCAATTTTTCAAAACTTTTGGAATTCAAAGTTTTGATATTCTCACGAAAAATCATCGTTGAATAAAGAATTTAAGTTTGCATGATGCTTGTTCAGATGCATAATTTTTGAATTATTTACATGACTTATCATATAAGTCCAATGACAATGTACATGTACAAAAGTAATTATTAGACGAGAGGTAAAGATGGCATCGTGAAAACTGTTGAAAAAAAGAAAGTTTATGTTTCCAAAATTTTGCATTTTAGTCTTCTACATGTCCAGAGCTATTGTGCTTCACAAGCACTTCTTAATTATAATGATTGAGTGAATTCTTGGAGAGAAAAGATTAAGAAATTGCAGGGGTGGGGATATGTCCTTAAAATAATTCATATAGAAGCAGTCGAGAAAATACATGTATCTGAAAATTCAAGTAAAAAATTTGGTCCAAAGGTTAGGATGAATTTTTTTTTAGAATTCAATGGAAAACCCTTCCCATGAGTGAGAATTTGGTAACATTTTATGTACTGTAGGATCATTATCATTGGACAATTATGATAAGTAAAAAAAATCTCAGGAGCCTGAGAATTTTAATCTTAATTTTGAAGGTCACCTTCTCCAGAGCCAATTTACAACAATGAAGGCAAGAGACTAAACACGAGAGAATATAGGACCCGTAAAAATCTTGAAGAGGAGAGGCATCGTCTGGTTCAGCAAGCCATTGGCCTCAACTGTGACTACAAACCCCCAGCAGATTACAAGTAAGATTCAATGTCTGTATGATGTATGTTCTATGATCCTCTTGGAGATTGAATTTCATTCTATATAATGTATTTTTCATGAACTTTTTCGAGCTGCCAACTTTTTCACTGTGTAGAGCAATCAAATATTTAATAGAAATATTTCGCTGTTTTAGGCCTCCGATTATTCGAGTGAATGACAAAGTCATGATACCACAGGATGAACACCCCGAGATCAACTTTGTGGGACTCCTTATAGGACCAAGAGGGAACACTCTCAAAAATTTAGAGAAAGATGTAAGTTTGATTAAGATTCCTTCATTTTATTTTGTGTACTTTTGTTTTATATGAAAGATTTTTTTACTTTTAAGTTTCAAATCATTTGTTACAGACTGGAGCGAAAATTATCATTCGAGGTAAAGGTTCAGTGAAAGAGGGGAAAATAGGAAGAAAGGATGGTCAGCCATTGCCTGGTGAAGATGAGCCACTTCATGCATATGTAACTGCTAATAACCCAGAGAATGTCAAAAAGGCAGTGGAGAAGGTAATTATAAATAAGAGTAAATTAGCAAAGTTAATTTAAAATTACACAAACTTGCTCATAGTACAACTAGTTGAATCTTTTTTAATTTGTTTGAAAAAATCAATCACATCATTAAGTTCTCTTATCTTAGATCAAGGAAATCATACTTCAAGGTATTGAGGTTCCCGAGGGACAAAATGACTTGCGACGTCAGCAGCTTAGAGAGCTGGCCCTTCTTAATGGAACCTTAAGAGAAAATGATGGCCTTGCGTAAGTAAAATTTTATTGGAAACCTAATTATTAAAAACAAAGGTTTTCAGATCAGGCCAAGGTAAATTTTGGTCTGTTTACATAAATGTATGTGTTGAATAACCTAGACTTGTCTTTATTATTTGTCAGGAAATTGAAACAGTTACAACAGGCTCAGAACATCATCACCAACACCATCATTTGTTCATTGTGTGGGGGAACTGGTCATATAGCACAGGACTGTAAATCAAAAAAGTAAGTAAAAACATATATTACCAACAATATGGGTTCAGGCTATAAATGTGATCTTACATGTTCATGAACATTATACTATAAACAACAACACCTTATTTCAGGCCTGGTGACTCTTTCAAGAATTATCCACAGAATGCCAATCCTGTCTCTCAAGCTGACAAAGCTAAAATGGACAGTGAGGTAATAAGTTTTACTGATTTTACTAAAACATTCAGTAGTCTGAAGTTTTATACATCAAGAATCTTAGAGGAACATTGCTTTAAAGGGAATTAGTATAGTTTACAAGTTTCATGAACATTTTCTGACTGATCCTTTTTGTTACAGTACATGTCCCTGATGGCTGAGTTAGGAGAGGGTCCACCCCCACCCAAGACTCAGACACAGCCCACCCCTGCAGTGCAGTCATTTAGACCCTCCTTTGGTCAACCTCCTCCAAACCCTATGGTAATTATTTGTAAAACTTTTGTTCTTATTTATAGAAATAAATGAATATTTATTATCATTATACTGTATGTCTGTCTGAATTATGCAATAAACAATACATTAATCATCTGTTGGATTCATCATGCCCTGTAAAAAAAATGCTATCTCAGTAAAGCAGTTGAATTTTTTAAAGTTTTGTGATCCAGAACTCCATACTTATTGATAATGTTGAATCTTTTCATGCAAAATCAGCAATTTGGTTTCATTGTAATCTTTGCTTTGAACATCTGTATATATGAAGAACAGTTTTCAAATTGCTTGAAATATAAGTAATGTTGTGTTTATAGGCAATAAATCCACCCTGGCAGCAGCAAGCTCGTCCTCCACCCCCACAAGTGGTGTCCAACATCAGTCTCAGCACCCCAGTACAGACATCCCAGACTACCACACAGCCGCCGGTCAGTTACAATATACAGGGGGTACAGCCCCCAATGGGAATATCAACAAGCATTCAGCAACCAGTGGGCATGCAGCAGTCTGGACACATGCACATGCCACCCGGACAGATGCCAGCCCCTGTGGCCCCGCCCTCACATTACACATCAGCAGCAGGTCCAGTGCCACCTCCCTGGCAGTCCAACACGATGGTGTCTCAGAACAGTGCCATGTCTTCTGCAGGAGGGGGTAAGTTAATGTCAATTTAGATTTTAAAACAAATGAAACCCCTAATTAACTGATTGAATCGCTTTTTATTAATCTGAATTTTGGCAGTCAGAAGTCAGACAAAAGTATAAAAAATTAAGGCATTTGTGGAAAACCTTATTTAAAAGTGTGGATGAAATCTATGAGGACAAAAATGTGTATCAGTAGATATTTAACAAAACTGTAAAAATGTGTATCAGTAGATATTTAAAAAAACTATATTTGAGGACAGAAAAGTCCTGTTGCATTTGTTACTTTCCATAAAGGAAAGAATTTCTTAAAGAGAGTCTTGAAAACCATCACATGAAATTTTAGATAAACAGTCAGATTAAGCCTTTTCAATTAACTTCCCTTCTTCCACCACTCTACTGAATATGAGTGATTTTTGTATTACATTAAACAGGTGTACCACCTCAATCTTTATTGTCTGCTCCACCACCTCCACCACCAAGCAGCCAGCCTCCAGTATCATGGATGCAGCAAGGTAAAGTTATGTGGAATGTTACTATATTTTCAAAGTAAAGGTACCAATATTTGAAAAGCTTGAATAGGCATTTCTTTATGCAAAATAAGATTACTGTTATTTATCTTTTACAGCCCAAGGTGTGCCGCCACCACCACCCATAACATCAGCCTCACCGTGGCAACCAGCACCACCTCCTCCAAACAGTATGCCCCCTTGGCAAGCTCCACCCCCAATGCCAAGTGGTGTTGCACCTCCTCCACCACCCCCACCTGGCCAACAAGGTTACAATCCCATGGCAGTACCCCCACCACCACCCCCAGGAGGGATTGACATGAATACCCTAGGCATGCTTGGGGCCCCACCACCCCCTCCTCCAAGCTGAGGGGGACCTCTTCATAAAAATGGAAAGTGCTGAAGAGTGATATGTTATGCAAGACCAAAAAGTGAAAAGAACTTTTAAAAACATTGACCTGACTTTTTTTTTTCAAGTAGATTACCTAATTTCCTGGTTTAGTCTGAAGAAAAACTTTTATTTAAATGGTTTTGTCTTGGAGCTTATTATTTGTACTTATTGTCATAGTTGATTGAAATATCATCTGTATATTTGATAAATTATACAAATCGATTGTCTAACTAGAGGTATGATTTTAAATTAAGGAATATGGGAACATACATGTACATTGAAAATTGAATTATTATGTCACCATATTGATTTAGATGTACATGATACACATATTGAATAAAGTGTTTTTTAAAAAAGACAAAATACAATTGTATATATTTTTATTGAACAGAAATATCCAGAAAATTCCATAATGGTTATTTATCAATTTTGCATTTGACTAAAGAGGGGAGCTTCTGCTAACATGACCATTATAAAAAGACAACATGTTCATTTATTTTATATGTTATTCATTCGTGAAAACTTAACATTTGAATCTTCAAAAATCCAGCAACTGAAAAAGAACAAACATTCTTTTAAAAAACAAAAAATCAAAACAGATTATGATATATGAAAAAAAAATCATCTCAATGAATATTACTTGTATAAGGAAATGTTACAAATCAAATGAACAGATTAAAATCAACAGATCATGTCATTTCAATTAAGGGCATGCAATGTTTATAAGGATTGGAGCATATTTTGAAATGTCATTTGCTTTCTAATTCTCAAAATATTGATCATATGCTGTATTGGAAGAGCAAGGCTTAAGAGAATATTCTAATTAAAATTTTGGTCCAGACAAGTTTATATTTATTTTGGAATTGACAGGTCAAAAATGAAATAAGTCACTCATCCAGAAAATAAGTTAAAGGCAGCATAGTATGCAAGTATGTGCATCCCCCAATAACAGGCTCAATGCATTGTCTTTGCAAGAGTGATCCATGTCGAGTTAATCTTTACCTGAGAATGGACCTATTCCAAACTTTGTTTGGAAAAACAGAGGTTAGATGCAGCATATGTCAGAGCAACTTGGCTAGATCATCGTCAATGTAAATTTGTTCAGATTTGGTTTACTGTTGCCTGGAAATGGATCTACCAATCTTTATTAGTTTAACCTCAGTACTTATGCAGTATATTTTGGTCAGGAAAAACTAAACAATGAATGACTGCAGAAAGCATCCCTAAGTGAATTGTCCATGCAAGATTGGCTTTTACAATGTTGGGGAATGGTCCTGCTTTGTACCTTAACCCTGCAATGCTGATGCCAATGTGTTTATCAGATATAGAATTTAACACTAAAGCAGTAACCTCGCCCTCCGTTTGATAAGGTTAGCTTAATTGTTTCTGTGTACTGGAACTGAATGACCCAAACACTTACCAGCTGAGGTAATATCTTTTCAAAATAATCTAAGGGTATCTGGTCTTGATGATCTTTCTGAAATGAAAGTACATGTAGATATTAAAGATTTAATCATTTTTTTCTCTATAAGACATAATA
>PRKT01000110.1:235724-255404 GCA_003671525.1 Saccostrea glomerata | reverse complement strand
GAGGGGGGGGGGGGGGGGGGGGGACAAACCATTCTATGTACATTCTCCATAGAAGATGTATTGTTGCGCATCCCCCCCTCTTGTTGCTACGTGCCTGGATTTAGCTCACGGGGCAGCTGAAGTTGGGATATAGAATGCAAATTTAAGTAAAACAAATAGGAAATGCATGTGACCAAATTTGTCAATCACGGAAATACAGGGTCGATTAAACATAATCCTGATAGAATGTTTTTCTTTAATTTGTTAATAGTTCAGAAATAAAAATGTCCAACATTACTTTTTTAATTTACACAGGGATGTATCTACTCATTTCCAGTATTAATTGTAAGACATTAAACAACACACATGTACAATCAATTTATATTAACTGTAAAGCCTTATGACCACCTTCCAAAATACTAGTACTCTTACAATTAAGAGACAGACACAGCTAGAACAATCAAACGGTGTCTTCCAACAGGCCCTCACCGAGTCCATAGGACATTCATCATTCTATGATGGAACATTTATCTCCTTTTATCATCATATATTTTACAGGGATCCAGGAGGTACCGAAAAAGGGACAATGCTTTGACTGAATGTGCCATTCATTTACATGTACCAGTGTAGATCTGTTACTGAGGCATATCCAATAATTCTTATACTCATGAAGAGTGTGGCAACTGACAACTTCCAAGTATTGATGTTGGGACTCATTTTAAATCAGGTACAGGATAAATTTTTGGGCTGCACTTTTCTTTACTTCAATATTTCAAACTTACTAGTTCAGTATCAAGTTCACAAAAGCTCACACACCATGGTGATAAAATCAATGGACCATAATTCTAGTTAAATTTGTCATTGCTTTCTTATTAAATCATCTTTTTGAAATTTGATTGATAAAATACATTTGTTAACAGGTATAATTCTCCTACTGTTTGCCTAACATTACATCCCAACGATTGAAAATATATGTTGATAGGTTCTCCACAAAAATAGCTATCTGTGCAGAATGTAACTTGTTTGCACATTTGTTTCAACGAACGACATTTTCTTAACAATCCTTCAGTATAACAAGACAAATATTGGATACTTATTTAAATACACTATAAATAAACATCAAGAACAAATTTAAAGAAGTTTAATTTTTGTATATTTGGTAGTTACATGAGTAATTAGTTGTATATATATATATATATATATATATATATATATATATATATATATATATATATATATATATATATATATATATATATATATATATATATATATATATATATATAAGATGTACACAAGCATTTTATAACATTGTTAACATTCAAGAAAGCATTCACTTTATTTCTTGTAGATGCTCTCACTTCTAGGATGTTTCCAAGTTCTTGTTAAAAGTGTTTGATATGGCACCATTCAGCTACAAATATTTTGCCAGTGGAACTGTGACATCAATCAATTGCTCATGCACTGCTAATTGGCAGAGAATTTCCTTTGGGACAAGCAAACTGTTTCAAACATTTTACACCAGCAAGTTAGTACTTATGCAATTTTGTTTGAAGGAAGCAACAGTATAAAGGCTAATGATTACTGAAAATACAAGCCAGATGAAGTACAAAAGTGTTGATACATGTCATTTGAATTTTTATTTCTTTGCAGGTAGTGATGGGTGTACTGGAAGGTTTTAAGGATCTCTTCCAACATCATAGGTACAACTGGTCACTGTGCTTGCTTGGTTATATAAGCTGGCATATTGTTAAGGCAGTGACATATGTAGCTCCACTTGACTGTTTTTCTTCAAATTATAAGTAAACCTGGATTGATCTCTGATGCAGTAATATTGTGCCATGTCCATTATTTAAATTCTATCTTCCCACTGTCACAAAGTACTGAAAAAAAAATGATTTGATTTTGAATATATTTTTTGGTTTTTATATGTATTATAAAATTCTACAGAAAATATTAAAACTCCTTCAAAACAAGACTTGTTTGTGAAACACTTTGCACCTGGCGACATTTTTACAAATTCGAAAAATTTATTTTTAGCATCTAGGTCAAGGTCACAAGGTCATTGAATTGGTGTCATTTGAAAGAGCTTAATTAGTGGAGTATGCATACTGTGACATCACTAATTTTCGTGGGGGTTTAATTTTCGTTGTTTTCGTGGTATGAGGGGACCCACGAATGTATGACCACCAGGAAATGTTAATTTTCATATGCACAACTACTAAAAAGTTCTTCATCCACGAAATCAAATCCCCACGAACCAACAATTTTTCCTCAAACCACGAAAATGTGACCCCACGAAAATATGTGATTTTACAGTATCATATATGAAGTCTTTATCTTTAATGGTTCAAAATGTATGGCAAAAGTTCAAAATGGTTTTTAAAGCGATAAAGTCACAGTAAGGTCACAAGGTCATTGACCTTGGTGTCATTTGATCACTTAATTAGTGGAGAAAGCATTCAAAATATGATGTCCCTATCTTTAATGAATCAAAAGTCATAGCTAATGTTCAAATAAGCTATTTTAGCATATAAGTCACAGTCAAGGTCAAAGTCATTGGCCTTGGTGTCTTTTGAAAGACATTAATTAGAGGACTATGCATATTAAATATGAAGTCTCTCTCATGGTTCAAAAGTTAAGGCAGAGGTTAAAGTTGCCAACAGACAAAAGCAATACACACCTCAGATCAGGGCCCAAAACCATAAACTGAGAATAGACTTAAGTCAAATTTTGATTTTGAATATTTTCATTATTATTTAATGAACAAGGTTGAAAAATTGCAAGTTTTGTAAATATTTTGATATAAACATAACTTGAAAATTTTGTTTCATTTTGAACTTTCTTTAAAAAATTACTCTGATTTTTAAGTCTATTCTTAGGTTATGGTCTTGGGGCCCGGGCATATAAAAAGAAAAGTGGGAAACTTTACTAGATGAGTCAACCTCAGAAAAAGAATGGAAATTCTTCTTCGTAAATGCATCATTATTCACAAAAGAGACCAGTAGAAATATGTCCATAGAACATGAATGCCCCACCAAGGGTATATCAGTAATGCAACATGAAAAGTTGAATTTGAACTCATGTGGAATCATCCTCAGGTAGTGTAGATTCAAGTTTGTTCAAATTATGACCCCCGGGGCAAAGGTGGTACCAAAATGGTCGACCCAAGCTTTACATAGGAATATATAGGAACAAGAGGCCCATGGGCCACATCGCTCACCTGAGTACTGTAGCTGTGAAAAAGTAGAAATTGGTTTATTATTGAAAAGTTAAAATCCAAAAGTAATCTCATGATCAATCATGGATTTGCTATTCTTCAAAGAATTTTCCTATATATTTCTATGTTAAACTTTGGTCGGCCATTTTGGCCCCACCCTACACCCGGGGGTCATGATTTGAACAAACTTGAATCTCCACTAACTGAAGATGCTTCCATATAAATATGATGAATTATGGGTTTGTCATCATTGAGAAGAAGATTTTTATAGAATTTTCCTATATACAGTGGACCTTCAGATATCCGGACGCCAGATATCCAGATGCTTCAGTATCCGGACACTTTTTCATCGGAACAGAATTTCAAAATGTTAAATATGTCTTGTTTAACTGGTGGTTCATGTATCCGGACGCTTCACATATCCGGACAAATTGACTGGGAACCAAAGCGTCTGGATAAATGAGGCTCCACTGTATTTCTATGTAAAACTTTGGTCGGCCATTTTGGCCCCGCCCTACCCCCGGGAGTCATGATTTGAACAAACTTGAATCTACACTACCTGAGGATACTTCCATATAAATATAATGAATTATGCCTTTGTCATTCTTGAGAGGAAGATTTTTAAAAGAACTTTCCTATATATTTCTAAGTAAAACTTTGGTCGGCCATTTTGGCCCCGCCCTACCCCCTGGGGTCATGATTTGAACAAACTTGAATCTTCACTACCTGAGGATGCTTCCAAATAAATTTGATGAATTATGGCTCTGACATTCTTGAGAAGAAGATTTTTAAAGACTTTTCCTATATATTTCTATGTAAATCTTTGGTCAGCCTTTTTGGCCCCACCCTACTCCCGAGGGTCATGATTTGAACAAACTTGAATCTTCACTGGATGCTTCCATATATATTTGATGAAATATGGCTCTGTCATTCTTGAGAAGAAGATTTTTAAAGAATTTTCCTTTAAGAAATGAATGTAATATTTTTTCCTTTGATCGATGTATCAAAGAAAAATTTGGACGGAAAACTTCATCAATGCGCACAACAACCTGTCAATGCTGTAAAACCTGAAAGAGTCTGCTGCCGACTGTTTAAAATTATAGTAAAGAATCTGTCCTCATTCATGAATGCAGTGTCGTTTTTTCTCGATCATTCGTTTCCCAAAATTTAACAGATTAACGGTTTTCTTCTCTTTGGTAGCATAAAAAATGTTTCTTCAAAAGTCTATTGTTCATACCAGATATCTCTAATCCAAACTTTTAACAAAAGTATGCCGATATAGGCGATTTCTTTCCTTCTTTCCCAAAACTGTATTGTCGTTATGCAGACAATTTGATTTGTTTTGCAAAGGCGGATAATTCAAAAAGAAACGAAAGTAGAAAATAAGTCAGGAACATACCTGACAGGTTTCGAAATTCAGGATAATATTTATAAAGTAAAAGTATTTAATTATTCCTTCAAGAAGTATACTGGAAGCGGGAAATATAAATGTAGAGACTGCCAATTGAAAGTAGTTCCAGCCGCTTAGTGCAAGCAAACTCTAGATTTTATTGATGCAGGTATCAAAGGAATTTTTAAACCAATCAGAACTAAGTATTTTATAGAAATTAAATGATATATATTTCTATGTAAAACTTTGGTGATTCAAGTTTGTTCAAATCATGACCCCCTGGGCAAGGATGGGGCCATAATGGCCGACCCAATTTTTACATAGGAATATATAGAAAAATCTTAAGAAATCTTCTTCTCCAGAACCACTGGGCCAGGAAAGATGAAACTCATGTGGAATCATCCTCAGGTGGTGTAGATCGAAGTTTGTTCAAATTATGACCCCCGGGGCTAGGGTGGAGCCAAAATGGCCGACCCAAGTTTTCCCTCAAAATAAACAAGAAACTGATGACACTCTGATTTGTTTACCTGTACTTTGATCGAAATTTTCCTGGTGGACACTCGCACCCAAATTTTTATGACATCGTAAGTCGATAAACCATTCTATACTGGAACAGTTATTGAGAAGGCTTCATCTCCTTTATTCAGTATTGGTGCAGTGAAAGACTGCAAATTACATAAAAAGTGATTAGAAATTACATACAAAATGACTGACATAAAATGTTGACTATATTATGTAACATTTATAACCGAACCGAGTTTCCATACTTTTACTTTTAACATAGATGTAATACTCAACAATAAACACAGGAAAGTAGTAATAAATCGGCAAGAAATCATCAAATTACCCTTAAAAATTTACATACTCGAGACGTCTCGAGTATAGCATACAGTGACTAGATTAATGATCTGAACACAAACCACGTGCTTAGCCTTACACAAAAAACCAGGTCATGTTGACAATGCAAAAATAATAATTGAAATTCCTGAAACATTTGACATTACAAGGTTTGGGTTTTAACACATGAATTCTTAGATCTTAATATTATATCAAATGAAAGTTTACTTACACTGTAGGGATACAAAGTCACAATTACACGTGTAAAATATGGCGCTTGCCAAACTACGGGAAATAACTCTTGAAATAAACAAAACAAAAAGTTAACTCGTACATAGTTGATTCGGAGACATTTCACATTCTAGAGTTGCCAAAAACTAGCACACGCTCCCTGCGACGCAGTTTAGTACCGGTAACTGTCCACGTCTATTTATTTTCAAAATCTGCCAGGCCCATCTAAAGGAATCAGAAAATGCATGTGTAATTAGATTTAGGCTTTATAGACATAGGCGTCGAAACCGGGCGAGCGTAGAGAGAGGGGGGGGGGCTTTTCCAAAGTTAGACTTAGTATAGACATTGAACATTGCTGCGTAGGTATACCCACGAAATAGGAGTTTTGTGTTTGGAAAATACACATCCCTTGTTTTTGTTTGTGTCTGTTGTTGTTGTTTTTTTTCTTTTGCTTCTCAGGTTGTTTTGGGAGGTGTAAAAAAAATTCTTACCCTTAGCCCCCACCTTAATTTGCTTCCGACGCCCATGATAATTAGATACATGTATTTTCCGTCGTTTTGGTATTAATGTGTACCTTGTACATATAACATTCGTTAAAACTAAAAAATGAATTGAAATTCAATCGATAAAATTTGAAGGTAAATAGACACGTCTTCCCAGGCCTTCCCTCTTTATCTTTTCTCGCGAATATACGCATAAAGAGGGTATCAATTTTTCACCAGTATATTTTGTACCAAATTGCAACAATCTCAGCATGCATGACTTGGGTTGATACGCGTAACTTATAAATCTAATGATCAATGAATCATGCACTACTCGACTTTTATACTTGTTCGCAAATATGAAAAAAAGTAAATTTTGCGATAATAGAATAAATTAATCGACCAATTAAAATATTCGTAATGGACTGAAAAAAATCTTTAAATTTTTAAATTCAAGGTTTAAAAAAACTTTTTTTTTAATTCAAGGTTAAAAAAAAAAATTAAACTTTGAAGGTAACATTGAAGAAAACAACATCGGGACTGTCTACTCCATTTTTTGAACCCCGAAAACAAGCTGTATGTTGCAGCTGACGGACTTAAGCGTGGGAGTGACGCGATTTCGGTTAAGTCCTTTGATGTGGCGAGAATGTGACGTAGAATATTTAAAGTTCTCGACAAGCAAAGCGTCAGCTCGTCACAAACAATGTAATCCTTTAGGTATTTTGCGATTGGCTCTATTTACTGATTAAAACAATATTTTTTGCTACTGATAGCGACAAGCATAATGATAATAATAAAGTTTACTATTCCTATGCAAAATCAAAATTTAGCACAGGTTTAAGGAGGAATGCCACACCAAAATTTTATTTTATAGATCTGTGGGTCAATCTTTTTAAACAATTGTTTCAGATTTGAAAGGCCGACATTATCACTCAATTATTTTATATGAATTTTTTTTGTATTTTTTCAAAGAAGATGAAAAAAATTATTTCCATCAAAATAAGACGATTTCTTATAAAATTTTCGCTGTAAATGAATGCATCACATTAATATCTAATAAAATATGTGTAGAAAAGACGTATGGATATTAAAAATTTTTAAATAAAGAAATATTTATAAAAATAAAAAAACAGAATTTGTGAATATTTTTTAAATTTGTGGTTAAAATTTTCTTAAAACCAGTCACAACTGGGGAGAACATGTTTATTAATCATATTTATAAAAGAAATTGAAACGAAATGGCCAAATTTTAGAGAAATTAATTTTTTTTTAATTTTGGCCAATCCCGATCAAAATTAAACCGATCCCAACCATAATTGTATATTTATTGGAAATAATTACATTTCCCCAAGAACACTAGTCTGATTAAGTGTAATAAGGATTAAAACATTAATGAACCTGACAATAAAATAGATTTCTTCATTGTAAATACATGAAGAGGCAGTAAATTAGCATTTTATTAATTTTGATCGGGATCAGTTTAATTTTGATCGAGCTAGGTCCAAATATAAAAAAAAAATAATTTCTCTAAAATTTCTCAATTTCGTTTCAATTTCTTTTCAAAATATGATTGACAAACATGTTGTCCTCAGTTGTGACTTGCTTTATGGTGATTTTAACCATAGGTTTAAAAAATATTCACACATAATGTGTTTTAATTTTATAAATTTCTTTTATGAAAAAAATTAAAAAAGTCCAACCAGCCTTTCTTTACGTATTTTATCAGATATTAATATGATACATTCATTTACAGCAAAATTTTAACTCGAAAACATCTTAGTTGGATATAATTAATTTTTTTCATTTTCTTTGAAAAAATACAAAAAAAATCATATAAAATAATTAAGAGCTAATATCGACCTTTTAATGCTGAAACCCTTGTTTTAAAAGGATAACTCAAAGACCTATAAAATAAAAAGTTGGTGTGGCATTCTACCTTAAGCACAAGAGGCCCATGGGCCACATCGCTAACCTGAGAAGCTTTGACCATTCTATTCTCTACCAGATTTCTCCCTTGTAATACATAATGCATCCCCACCCTACCCCACTGATCATAATTTAGACATTTTTAAATCCACAATACCCCAGGATCCTTCCATGTGCACATAAGTTTCAGCTTTTCTGGCTCAATGGTTCTTGAGAAGAAGACTTTCAAAGATTTTTTCGATATATTTTTATGTGAAACTTGGATTCCCCATTGTTGCCCCGCCCTTACCCCGGGGGTCATGATTTTTACAATTTAGAATCTACACTAACCCAGGATGCTTCCACATAAGTTTCAGCTTTTCTTGCCCAGTGGTTCTTGAGAAAAGATTATTTAATGAACCCACCCTATTTTTGTCTTTTCTTGATTATCTCCCCTTGCGAGGGGATATGTCCCTTCATTTTAATAATTTGAATTCCCCTTTACCCAAGGATGCTTTGTACCAAGTTTGGTCAAAATTGGCCAAGTGGTTCTTGAGAAGAAGTCTAAAATGTGAAAAGTTTACAGACGGACGACGGACACAATGTGATCAGAAAAGCTCACTTGAGCCTTCGGCTCAGGTGAGCTAAAAAAAGACAAGAGGCCCATGGGCCACATCGCTCACCTGAGCACTAAGGGTAGGAAAAAGTAGAAAAAAGTTTTTTTTTGTAACGTTTAAATTCAAAAGTAGTCCCATGACAATGGATTGGCTATTTTTTAGAAAATGATTTTTAAGGAATTTTCCTATATATATACATGATATATCTTTAAAAACTTTGGTCGGCCATTTTGGTCCCGCCCTACCCCCAGGGTCATGATTTGAAATAACTTGAATCTACACTACCTGAGCATGCTTCCATATAAATATGATGAATTATGGCTTTGTCATTGAACAAATTTGAATCTTCACTACCTGAGGATATTTCCCCATAAGTTTCATCTTTCCTGGCAGAGTGGTTCTTGAGAAGAAGATGTTTAAAATATGCCACCAAATTTTCATTAATTCCCAATAATCTCCCCTTGAATGAGAGCAGAGAAGAAGATTTTCAAAGATTTAATGCATTTTCATTATATAATCAATATAGAGCCCCGCCCTAACACCAGAACCCCTGACCCTGGGGCCATAAAATTCACAATTTATGAAGAGACACTCTTGCTCATCATAACTATGTGCTTAATTAGTTTATTTAATATTCAGGAACAGAGAAGAAGATTTTCAAAGAAATAATGCATTTTCACTATATAATTAATAGAGCCCCGCCCTAACACCAGAACCCCTGACCCTGGGGCCATAAAATTCATAAATTTGGTAGAGCCACTCTTGCTCATCATAACTATGAACTTAATTTGTTTATTTAATACCCAGGAGCAGAGAAGAAGATTTTTAAAGACTTACTGCATGTTCACTATATAATCAATAGAGCCCCGCCCTAACACCAGAACCCCTGACCCTGGGGCCATGAATTTCACAATTTTGGTATGGGACTCAATGCTGATTACAATCATACCAACAGTTTGACTGCTTGATGTCGGGGAGTAAAGAAGAAGATTTTTAAAGATTGCACTATTTTAAGTGGTTTTTGCCCCACCCCCCAGGCCCCAGGGGGGCGAGGACCACGAAATTCACAATTTTTGTTCCCCTTCACCCATAGATGCTATATGCCAAATTTGGTTGAAATTGGTTCAGTGGTTTCAGAGAAGAAGCTGAAAATGTTTAAATGTTAACGCACGACGGATGACGACGGACAAAAACGGATAGCAACTCAGTTTACTCAGGTGACCTAAAAATATACATTGTTAGTAAAACAAAAGATAATTTAAATGAAGCCATTTAAAATGACACTTTAAGGCTAAAGAAAACAAAAATCACATATACTAGCACCTTTTACAAAGAATAAACTAAAAAAGAAGAAGCAGTATACATTGTTTTGCACACGGATGGATATCACAGTCCTAATAAGCAATGATCATGCTGATTAAAATAATAATTGAAAGGAATAAATAATATTTGACTGTTAAAAGTATGAACATCCATAAATCGCAGTATAGTACATAACATTTACCTTTTGACCTTTTCATTTTCTAATTTCAGCTGTTTGAATGAAGTCAATATGCCTGGACCACAGTAAGTTTTGTAAAATTTTAACAGTTCATATTTAATTTAAATAAAAGTCTGTTTTTAAAAATGTTTTTAACAAGAGGCCCATGGGCCACATCGCTCACCTGAGAAGCTTTGACCATTCTGTTCTTTACCAGATTTCCCCCTTGTTATACATAATGCATCCCCACCCTACCCCACTGATCATAATTTAGACATTTTGAAATCTACACTACCACATGATCCTTCCATGGATGGGCACACATGTTTCAGCTTTTTTGGCCCAGTGGTTCCTGAGAAGAAGATTTTCAAAGATTTTTCCTATATATTTCTATATAAAACTTTGATACCCCATTGTGGCCCCGCCCTTCCCCCGGGGATCATGATTTGAACAATTTAGAATCTACACTATACCAGGATGCTTCCACATAAGTTGCAGCTTTTCTGGCCCAGTGGTTCTTGAGAAGAAGATTTTCAAAGATTTTTCCTATATATTTCTATATAAAACTTTGATTCCCCATTGTGGCCCCGCCCTTCCCCCGGGGGTCATGATGTGAACAATTTAGAATCTACACTATACCAGGATGCTTCCACAGAAATTTCAGCTTTTCTTCCCCAGTGGTTCTTGAGAAGAAGATTTTCAAAGATTTTTCCTATATATTTCTATATAAAACTTTGATTCCCCATTGTGGCCCCGCCCTTCCCCCGGGGGTCATGATGTGAACAATTTAGAATCTACACTACCCCAGGATGCTGCCACATAAGTTTCAGATTTACTGGCCCAGTGGTTCTTGAGAAGAAGATTTTTTAATGACCCAACCCTATTTTTGTCTTTTCTTGATTATCTCCCCTTGCGAGGGGATATGTCCCTTCATTTTAACAATTTAAATTCCCCTTCACCCAAGGATGCGTTGTACCAAGTTTGGTCAAAATTATCCTAGTGGTTCTTGAGAAGAAGTCGAAAATGTGAAAAGTTTACAGACGGACGGACAGACGGACGGACGACGGACAAAATGTGATCAGAAAAGCTCACTTGAGCCTTCGGCTCAGGTGAGCTAAAAATGTCATGTAGTTACCAGTGTACAGTGTACCAATATACAGATTAAGACAATGATCAAATTGCTTCCAAGTAAATAAACTCTCAATTATTCTTTTCAGATCCAAGAGGCCTCCTAGACACAGCAAAGCGTACATCACAGACAAAAAGAAACGCAGCAATCAAAAAAGCAAAAGGAAGCAGACTTTAATAAACAAATGTCATGAACTCTCCCAGCTCACTGGGGTCAGTGCTTTTTTCAAGATGGTGTGCCATGAGTCTAACAAGTCTTACGTGTATGCCACAGATGACCTATACTTTGAATATGCAACCAATGGACTTTGCAAACCCGGTACAGGATCAGTTAAGGAGAGCAGAGAATTTGGTGAATTATCTGTGGATTTCAACAAAAACCATCCCATCCTACTCTCCCCTGTGAAGGTGTCTCAAGTACCTAAGTGTGTTTTACCAGGGGATTTGGCAAACATAACGGTATATTATGATGCTGCTGACTCGTTTGCTAAAGTGGATTGCATAGATAATGTGCCAGATATTATAGACATTGCAGCCACCATAACCAGTGACCCAGATGAACCCAAGAAACCCCCTTCCCTTCATCAGGAGTGTGCCACAAAAAAGCATCCAAACTTGTCCCCCACCGAAATCCCCGTCACCCAGCCTACTTGTGATATGTCCCTTAATCATCAGGAGTGTGCCACAACAGAGCATCTAAACCTGCCTCCCTCAGAAATCCCTGTCACCCAGTCTACTTGCAAGCCGTCCCATACCCATCAGGAGAGTCCACCTAAAGAGCATCCAGTTGGGATTCAGCCAACACCCTTAAGGACCAAACGTCAGCGCAAAATGACCCTCAAAGCTATGGACTACCACTTCAACCATAACCGGGGACAGAGTAGATTGTGGTAAAAGTGAAATGGTGGACTGTGGCTAATTGTAAATCATTTTTTGCAAACCTTTGCAGCACCAGTGAACAAACTTGTTTTTTTGTCTCTGAGATTACTTATATAATATATCAAAAGAGAATTATCATTACAACATTGTGTTTAACAATATAATATGACGTTAACGGTTAATATTTAAGAAATAAACAACGTTATTCAGTGAACATGGCGTTATGAATAGCAATTGCTCTGCTGGCATATTCCATGATGCGCGCTAGCGCATCATGGAAAATATGCCAGCAGAGCTATTGCTATTCATAACGCCATGTTCACTGAATAATCGTTGTTTATTACTTATATTTGCATTCTTTGATTTTTTTTCTCAAGAATATCAGAGGAAATCCTGACTTACATAAGGACGCAGCTTCTTGTCTTCAGTAATTGAAAACATACGGCTTTAAAATCAGTAAACCTGATTAATGCTCCTTTTCTCTAATAAATCACAAACATATCTATAAAGTATTTCCCTCTCAAACACAGTTATCTGGATACAAGCAGCGCCGTCATTACATTTTTGTTTTGTTGCAAGTGTGACGTCATCGATCAACGTTATTAAAACCCTCTGACAAAAATCAATAATTTAACACTATGATGAAAAAAGAGAATGCTTTTATAATGATTATTACTCCAGAATGCTTTTCTATAATTTTTTTTTAGTTTTTCTATTTATTTTTAATAGCTGAAATCATTCTTGAAATAGATATACTTGTTAAAGAATTTTTTTCTTTCTGAATGTTATTACCCAAGTGTGAAGAGTTATCGTTCTTTGGTCAAATATGCATGATACAAAAAATTAAAATATGGCAGTTTTCTACATTTTTTAAAAAGTTTTATTATACAATTAAATACATTGACCAAAATTGAATTTTTAAAGATATAAATCAGCAATATTTAAAATTCTGAATTTCCTTTTTTTTCAAAGAATATTATTAAAAACTTATTTTTATTCCTCTTATGAAACATTTCATATATATACTTCTCCACACATTACATAATTGTAGGAGAGATTGTTCTACACTCGTTTCTACACGAGTGTGATTAGAGCAATTGCACTCATAGTGGAAGCAATTGCGTCTATAGTGCTATGAATGCAGTTGATGACTACATGTTCATAGTGGGAAAGTGCAGTGGATATGCAAATATAATAATATAATTATTATAATATATAATAGTGTTTCTTATATATTAATTATTATTAATTTATTTATTTATTTATTGTTGTTAATTATGCATTCATGAAATAATTAATGTTTATTCTAACAAACTGTTTTTGTTTGCTGTAAAATTACAGGTAATAGAATAATATAAATTATCAATTTTGAAAAACAGAGAGAACTTATTTCAGATTGATTGATAGTGATAGTATATTATTTCAAAGAAATATGCAACACAATATAATTGATTACACTCTGAGTAATAGAATAATATATAAATTAAAAAAAAAAAAAAACAGAGATAAATTATTACATATTGATTGATAATGGCATTATATTAAGATTTCAAAGAAATATGCACCACAATATACTAGTAATTAATTAATTCATCAGTTGGTATTATCTGTATCTATAAAATAAGAAATTTCATCAGTACAGTACAAAATGTACAAATATCTACAAATCCTTAGTAAAAAAAAAAATCACAGTCAATTTACCTGAAGATAGTAAAAAAAAAAAATCACTGATTATTTACAAATAATGAGTAACACAAATATCACAGACTGTTAAATTTCTGATAATCAGGAACACAAAAGTCACTGGTAATTGCTTGTTAATCCAGTTCGGCAAGAGTGTCACGGTCACACAAGTCTTGATCCAATAAAATGTCTTTCACTTGATCATGGAATGACACAAAATCTGCTCGTTTAGTCCGAGAAGGATTCAAGGTAGCTAACTCAGCAAGGAGTCCATTTCTTAAGTCAACATCTATAACACCACAAATAATTTCATGAATGACATTCACAATTTCCACTTTAGTCATGTTGCCAATGAAAGAGCGGGCTTCCTCTTCCTCTTTTGTAACACATAAACAAGTCTTCCATTCATCAGATTCTACACAAACACCCATATAATGTTCAAAATAGGAAGCTCTTATTTTTGTTGCCTTCTCAGTGAAATTAAGCAAATCGTTACTTAATGGCTTTCCATCTATGCTGGTCAGACTAATCGTTGAGTCACATGGTTGTAGCAGGTAGCATTTCCTGCGGATCAATGTGCGGAAGGCTTCCACCTGTTCTTCCAAGTCCCTCCGTCGTGAAGATGGTGCATCAGGTGCATCCGGTCGACTCACCATTTCCTCAAATTTTTGCTGAAGCTGAATATACAATGAAAATCACACTGTAGCATCAATAGATCATTTAATTGTAAAACTGACATAAACAAATTTGAAAGATGTAAGAATGATGGAGTATTATATGTATTACAATTTACAAAATAAATCCCAGCTGACTTCAATTAAACTCCTGAACAAATTCATATTGAAATATGATAAATATCCCCGCCTGAAGCGTTGTTGTTCATATACCTCATGAATATTCAAAAAATTAAATTCATTTCTTATATTTACATTATTTTTCTGATGACTTGCCATAAATGTACGCCATTCAACTGTCACTTTTAAAACAGTGTACACTATATTTTTTTTACGTCAAGAGGGGTATTATGATGTAACAATGGAGACATTCATGCTTATTTGTGATACAACCC
Source organism: Saccostrea glomerata (assembly GCA_003671525.1). Taxonomy (NCBI): domain Eukaryota; kingdom Metazoa; phylum Mollusca; class Bivalvia; order Ostreida; family Ostreidae; genus Saccostrea; species Saccostrea glomerata. The sequence goes on along the minus strand of PRKT01000110.1, from coordinate 240,504 downwards.
TAATGTAGTTCATGAGAAAATATACTGCATTATATTTCGTAAAGAATCATAAGGGAAATTTATTGGAAATATAAATATTAGTAATTCTGACAACATAATTTGCCATACCATTACATACCTGTTCAAAGACATCCAAGTTTCTTGTAACCCGCAACCAGTCTTCCCCAGTTGGAACTCCCCTTGGCATCCATGCCTGAACTTTCTTGTTAATAACTTCAGCTTTGAAGTCTAGTCCTTCTCCTACAAGATTAATTTTTATAATTAATGCAATACTATGGTAAAGAGATGCAAACTGAAACCACTTCAGTGAACAAAGTTACAAGTCTGTAAGTTTCTTTACATACATGTAATTTTAAATGAGTTCGTAAAAGAAAAATGAAATCATTTTGATACACATTATAGACATTGGATGTTTCTGAAAAGAAATTTACCATTAAGGTGATTCCCGGTAAGGCTGACACTCTCAGTCTCATTGAAAAATTCTCTTAATGCATCTGGAACACATTGCCTTTGAATGGACTCCATAACTTCTATCTCTTGGTACTTTGGGTGGTTCCTAGCATGGAAAAGTGGGGCAAAAACAGCCTTGGCAGAAGTTATTGCCTCGATGTTTCCACTGCGCAAACCAGCACGAAAATTCAGAATTGCTTGTAGATATGTTAAGGTCATGGTTGACAAGTGCAGGTAATTTGGATTTGTTGCCTCTAGCATGGTGTACTTGAAAAAACCTTGTGGTGTGGCTGGTACTTTATTCTGTATGCACTTTCTAACAAAAGGAACAAGCAACTCATCTAGTAGACTCTGGTGAGCAATCTGTAGGAGGCTCCAGGTCTTGTGGTTATCAGTTCCATGTTTAGCAGCTCGCTGGGCATTTTCTGATTTGAATCCCATTAACTTTGAAAGTACTCCAAAGAAAACATCCCAGTTGACTTCAATGAAACTCCTGAACATATTCATCTCAAAATGTCCATTTCCAGGTCGTAAAATTACCCAGTCAAATTCCTTTACTTTGGACTCTTCTTTTCCATTGTGGTTGGCATCATGATGTTCTTGAAAATCTGCATCATTTTCATAAGACTCAGAGCTGTTTTGGCATAATCCACATCTAAGTGTTCTTTCAACAACCTTATTACACAAGCCGAAGGGTAGTCCATCACATACAATAAACAACCATTCACGGGTTCCTTTCCCATATTGTCGAATGCCTGCATTGAGTCCTATCTGGCGAAGAATAAGTTTCACAGATTCCAGTGAATTTGGATTTACAAAAGCTGGGTCACTGACTGTTAATGTAGGTGGCTGTGGGCGATGGTTGCTTTGCAGTCCAAGAATTGTGTCCGATTGTTTCTCTTGGTAGTTTTGAATCTTGTATGAATTTTCATCTGTGCTAGTGATTTCAAGCCTAATTTCCTGATGATAGTTTGAGCTTTTTACTTTCTTTTCAGAAAGGGTAAAGGTTCCCCATACATCAGCCTGAGTTGCTGCTAATTCTGCCTGTTTTAGATTTGTCTTGCAATTTAAGCACAAACGTTTTGTCTTGGGGTTGACTTGTCCACATTTTGCACAAACCTTGTTGTCTTCACTAATCTGTTGCATGGTAACTTTTGTGTCAATGTCATCACAAACAATGTCATTCTCTGAGTTTGTCTTCTGTTCACCCAAAACTTTTCTAAGTCTTTCCGCCACTGTGAAATATGTCATGCGATAATGTATTTCTAGCAACTTCTGTGGTACCATGCAAACATTTTCTCTGAGGATGTCAATGTCCTGTAACCAAAACTGTGGCTTGAGCTGTGGTTGTCGTTGAATATTCTCATATCCGTCATATTGCAGTTGGCAAATGGTTGTCACAACACTTGATTTTGTTTTGTGGTTCACTTTGATGTTCCAGGAACGACCAATAACTTGATTGTTGTCAAAAACAACTACACAGTCTCCATCTGGAAAATGAAGTGTTTTCAGGGTTTGATTGGATAACCACTCTCTCACTGTTCGATAAGATCCATAAGGGCCTCCTTTCCCAGTAAGATTTACTGCATTCCTGCTTCCAGATGCCACATACAGAAGTAGATTTTGTAGAAAACAAACAGGCAACACTACATTTACAAATAACACACAGTATATGATCTCCAACACTTTGGCCAGTAAGTATTCTTTGTTTTTAGCACTTGATGTTGAAGTGCATCCACTAAGAAACGACAACAACACTGGATTAAACCTTCTTATGTACTCATCCAATCTGAATGTTTCCATGTAGAGCATGTCCTTGTACAATGACTCAATGCCATTAAGTTGAATTGATTTAGCCTCTAAACTCCCAAGTTGAAAGGCAAGCTGAGTACGATCTTCTTTACTGAGATGCTCTATAAAGTTACTATCCAAAAGATGCTCTTTCAAGAATTGTAGGTCTCTTTGCTTTGATTCTGTTGGTTTTGCGTTTTCTGGTAAGAAGCAGTCTGGAGGAATGTTGATGTTTGCAGATCCAGTGTAGTCATGATCGTTGCCTTTGGTACAATAGGAAGTCAATTCATTCACACAAAAATTGCAGAATTTGGCTCGCTTAAATGTTACTGGATCTACATTATTTACATCGGCAAAATTTCTCTTAAGGACAGCAAGTGGTCGATGAAGAAGGCGATTTGGGTCCCCAGAAAGACTGTCTTTGTTTTTGTGTAACCACACTTCATGCAATTTGTTGCTGCAAATTTCTTTAAATGGCATTGTGACATCATACTCAGCTCTAGAAAATTAAGATAAAAATATGTAAAAATGATGACATTCTTAAGGAAGGAAACAAAATATAGCTGAAATAAGTATTTTCAAAACTATCACTTACACTGGTATTAAAATTATTTATCAATTAAGAAATAAGGTATCATTTTTTGAGTGTTATTGAGATGTAAAACGGGTTGGTCACGTGATCAAATCCCATGAAGCCCGAAGGGCATTATGGAAGATTTGATCATGTGCCAACCCGTTTTACATCCCAATAACACTCAAAAAATGATACCTTATTACTTATATTTACATTTGTGACTTATTCATACTTTAAATTTGCCTGATTGTGACTTTTAACGTGTGAAATGCGTTATTTTTCAAACCCAACGGCATGTATGTAATCCACTGAACGCGCGTCGACCCTTTATGACGTCACTGAGAAGTTACGTCGAACTTCTTTATCAATACGAACATCTATGACCTCCTGACCCCATACCTGTATTTATACAGTTATAAAAACGCTTGCTTCCAGTAGTGTTATATAAAGGAAAACATTTGCAAATGTAAATATTTATAATTGAACAGATCTTTTCATTCAACAAAGATTTTATGGCCAAATTGTCATCAATATTGAATTAAATAGGTGTAAAATGTAGGCGGGAATCAAGAGTTAGCATACGTAGTTTTTTTACATATCTATCCAGATGTAGTAATATGTGACTTTCATTACTTAAAGGCAAAAGTAGATTTTTCTTTTCAAGTGTTTTCCCTAAGATGTACATAAACAGGATAAACAAAAATATCATGTTTCTTAATATCAATTTAACAAAATATTTACATTCGCTGTGTTTTCCTACTAAGCCAACTGTGAAATTGATTTTCGTGTATACTAACGCTTAGAAATATACATGGAGAAACGTACGTTACCATGATGTCAGAATAGGGCTACAGTGACGTTAGTAAAAGTTAGTATAACAACATTGGGCAGCAAGAAATTCAAATATTGAGTATATTTTCGGTGCTTCCAAACATGTAAAATGTAAATATAAGGAATGTTTTTAAGTTTAGTGTGAATTATTGGTGTGAGAATCACACTGACTTGCACGTAAGCATATTTTTCATGAAGTGCACTAGCACGCTTCATGAAATATGCCTACGTGACAAGTCTGAATACGTGAGATCTCATCCCATAACAAACTCGGACTATGACTTAGTCGGACTATTACAGAGTCGGCCTACACAAACTCGGACTATAACAGAGTCGGCCTATGGCCAAAATTTTAAAGTGTATAGCATAAGTTTAACGCATTAAATTGATTAATATTCATATGGAAAATAATATAGGTGCTAGTGATTAAGTATTTAATTTTTTTGTAAACCAGCTATTTTTTGACATGAAGTGATTTTTCAAGTTCTTCACTAACGTGAACAGATTATATACATACTTTAGTACTCCAAAGTTTAGAGTATTTTAGATAAAATTTATAAAATTATAGAATAAGGAAACGCAAAAAAACTTCTGCAGATATATTTATTTGTTCTGATATATAACATTTTTTTTTTGTAAACCTGTATTTTTTATGCAGTGGAGATTACGAGAATATTTGGGTACAGATTACTTAATTCACAAAAATAAATCATTATTGTATGGATAAATGAAATAATCGTGTCTTCAAAAAAACAAAAAACAAAAAGTTACACTAGTCACTTAAAATGTGATGATTACCTACATGCACTTGTTTCAGCATTTACCGCGCATTATTAATTTTACAAGCTGCAACATTTTTTTCTTTCATTCTTTAGTAAAAATATAATTTATAACTTCCATGACATAGAGGGCAAATTCTGACCTGACAAACTTCCTTTTCTCACTATTGTCATTTACCTATTGAAAAAAAGATGCAAGCTCGGTATATTGAAAAATAAATTGAAAATAATAAACGAAAATGAGAGGAAAAGCAACAAGAACAAATGGTTAACAGACAATTCTCAAAAAAGATTTTTTCAAGCATATATACGTATTGCTTTGAAAGTTTTTTTGGGGGGGGGGGGGGGGGGGGGG
>PRKT01000110.1:205754-233825 GCA_003671525.1 Saccostrea glomerata | reverse complement strand
AATTATGATGATGTTATCTGACCGTTTTCAACCCATTTACCTGGTGATTCGAAATACCCGGAAGTGATTCGCAATACACTAAAAAGGTGATCCAAATATAACCCCCGTCAAGGTCGCTGTATTGAAGATAGACTCGTTCTGTAAAGTAGATCTGATTTTTCACTAAATTGGCTTTCCTTTGATACCAAACAACCATGTGAAAAGTTTTTAATAAAAACATCTGCAGTCAAAATGTAAACGGTGATTCGGAATACCCTAAATGACTGTACAAATTGGTTTTAGCATTTTGACACTATCTGTACCTACCTGCTGCAAGCTACTAAGACTATGATCTTTCTTAATTTATCAAGTCATAATAATTGCACACAATTTAAGAGATCAATATTTCATACGGATGGTTCATATTATATTCATCTGTTCAAAATTTAACAAATATTGACACAGTTCAATATCATGAATATGCATTTCCCATGTTTCCAGACTTTTAAACACAACAACACAAGTTCAAGAAAAACGCAAGCTCTTAGTCACTATAATCACTGATAATGTACCTCTCACATTTTAATTCATGAGCTTAACGTATTAAATCACCAATCATTTCTAAAAACGGTAAACTTATAGAAATATATGATCGACAACTGTTCGAGGAAATTCGAAATGTCCACGGGCCGAAAAAAACAATAAATTCACAAAAAAGAGTACAAATTTACTTCATAACATGCTTGCATATGCTCATTAAATATAACATTAACAAAAAAAATTACAGCTTGAATTATTTAACTAGAGATATATAACGTTTATTTACCTCTTCTTTGGTGTTACACACCATCTCGGTGCTCGTCATGCTCTGCAATGCGGCTGATTATGGAGCGCAAGAAGGGTCACCTTTGAAAGCGTATTGTAAAAATACTAGACATAGAAATTCCAATTGCCACATACAATCGATAGTTTAATGTTTGAACTTTTATTTACATGTACTCTGGTGCTTGCACTTTTTGATTAAAGGTAGGCACAAAGCGTTTGAAAATTACCTGTTTTATCTTTTAATCTTGGAGGATAATCTATCCCAAAATGCAACGCGGTCGCCATATATGGTTAAAGAATCGGCCGTCATATTGAATATAGCTATCCTCCAAAAACGGAGGCCGCCCAGACCTGTTTACAGCGGATGTCATCAAAATTCTAAATACAAAAATAAAAGAACAGAATGCAAATATCCGGAATCAATTTATATAATCTGTGTCTAGGGAGTCAAGACAGACCCTCACCACAATCGTTACATCGGATACATGCGAGAATCAAGAAGGGGGCCCGCCCGGCCCCCAGGAATGTGCTGAGTTATTTTAATCTTATAGTACCTTTTAAAAGAATAATACATAGAGGAGATGTGTCTCGCTATCAGGAACCTTGCCAGGAGATATCAAGGTTCAGTCATTTGGATCGGAGGCGATGCTAATCTGCCCGATATCGAGTCTTCCAGCACTTCAACCCAACATAATCCAACAGGTATCAAGACCACTTTTATCAAACTGTATTTGACATTGGAGGCAAGCAGGTGGTACACTTTCCTACCCGAGGTACCAACACCTTAATTAGATGTTTTCATCACGAACCGCCCCTCCGGTTATTGAACAGGTGCGCACCATACTCGGGCCTTATTGACCATGACATGGTCATGATTGACACAAACATAGTGCCCTCCAGACAGAAACCAGTCGGACGCCTCATCCATTTATGGAAGAAAGCCAACACAGCGAAGATGGCAGATCTTGACCTATAACTTGTATGTATCACTATCAGACATGGTGCAGGAGGATTCCAACAGCAAGAAACTCTACTCCTTCTTTAAGAATAAGAAGTGTGACATTGCTGGGATTGCTCCACTTCGATCTGACGGGAACCTTCATGGCGATCCACAAACTAAAGCCTCCCTCCTGAACCAACAATTTTCGTCAGTGTTCACCACAGAGGATACATCTGACATTCCATCCTTAGGCACTAGTCCCACCCCATCGGCACCCGATATCTGAGTCACAGAGAAGGGCGTACTGAAGCACTTGCAAGGACTCAACCTCAATAAGGCGACTGGCCCAGATAAGATCTCCAATAGATTTCTGAAAAAGATGGCTAACCCAGTTACACCAGTACTCACCAAGATTTTCCAGGCATCCATTGACCAAGGTCAAACACCAGTGGACTGGAAAACAGAGAATGTCTCGCCTATATTCAAGAAGGATGATAAGAGTAAGCCTGCAAACTATCGTCCTGTGTCCCTGACCTCTGTGTGTTGTAAGGTAATAGAGCACACCATCCACAGCCACCTGATGAATTTCTTCGAGCATCACAATATCCTAACCGACTACCAGCATGGGTTCAGGAAGAAGCGATCCTGTGAGTTCCGACTAATAACAGCAATTCAGGACCTCGCCATGAGTATTGAAAACATTACACAAGTTGATGCAATACTACTGGACTTTTTTAAAGCATTTGACAAGGTCCCACGTGAGAGATTGTAAGACAAACTAGACCACTACGGGATACGAGGCAGCCTACTAAATTGGATCAGGAGTTTCTTTTCTGGACGAACGAAAAAGGTATTGGTCGAGCGCCATTTTTCACTAACCGCACCTGTAACATCCAGAGTGCCCCAAGGAACGGTCCTCTGCCTACTGCTTTTCTTGGCATATATCAACGATTTACCCTTCAGAGTGAGATCCAAGGCCAGGTTATTTGCAGACGACTGCATTTTGTATAGGACCATCGCTAAAGAGGCCGATGTCAGACAATTCCAGATGGACCTTGACAACCTCCAAGATTAGGAAACAGACTGGATAATGCATTTCAACCCAGACAAGTGCGAGGTTATCCGTAGCACTGCCAAACGTAAGCAACGCATTACCCCATATTACATCCATTGGAAGAAGCAAGCCACTACCACCAAGGCCAAGTACCTATAAGTTAACATCTCCAACAACCTATCGTGGAACCATCATATTGATAGTGTTTGTAAGAGGGAAAACAAGCAACATCAAGGACAAGTGTTACAAGACCTTGGTCAGAACCAAGGTAGAATATGCATCCACCGTCTGGGATCCTGAAACAAAGAAAAACACCAACAAACTAGAAGCGGTGCAAGGAAGGGCAGCTAGGTTCGTGACGTTTTAGAAGAGGTGTACAAATCCATATATAGACATTAGAAATATTGCACACAGGTCCTTCATTTAGTGGAACTCTTCATCTCCAGGGAAGAACCCAATAAAGTTCAAACTATGTTGCGTATGACCTTAAAGCCTCATTAGGGAAAACTGTTGGGTGTTGGACGATGTTCACCATGGTACTGTGTTTGATGGCATTAATCAAAGACAAATACTATAAACAGGAATTCCAAAAGTATAATTGAATACAAGACATGTTCCATATTTGTCAGAAACACGAGAAAAGAAATAACAAAGTAACAATGTAACGATTTATAATGTTATAGATGTATTCAGAATATGCAAGTTGGTCTTTGAGGATCTAGAAACTGTTAGTCAGCTTTATAAAATCACATGAACTAAAATATAAAGTTATAAAAAAAACTACGAGAGTGCTGTTAAGCTGCGGGGTTCATCTTTAGTTATAGTCTAATGACAGAAGAAAAAAAAATTGGATATAAGGGTAGTTGAGTGGATGATATTATATAGATATTGCATGTAGTTGAGTGTAACATTGAAAATTTTAACCCCCAAGAAAACCAATGTCAACCGAGGCTGTAGTTGAGTGTAACATTGAAATTTTCACCCCTCGAAAACCATTGTCAACCTCGACTGCACCTAGGTTGACAATGGTTTTCTTGGGGTGAAAATTTTCAATGTTACACTCAACTACATGCAATATTTATTAAATTAAACTGAATGTTTTATACAAATACATATAACAGTGAACCGTGTGCGCATAAATTCTGCGCAGTCGCTATTTTTTGGAATATCACCCGTCGTCAAGCAATGTTGACTGTTGCTACGCTTGAGGGCGTGGCTTCATTATTCAGCGGGTAATAGTGTTTTTTAACAAATGTTTCTCGACCAATCAGTTTCAACTAATTTACATGAAAGTATAATATTTTATTATACCTCATATAGATAAACACTATAGTTAAGTAGAATCTAATTGGCCGAGACAGTCACGTGACCGTCGTGTTTGCCCTGCAACAAAACTTTGTGTTTCACGCATTCATTGATATTTCTTGCATTTTGCTTGATTCGGTATAATAAAAAAAATATTGCATGAATGTTCGGGAGACATGAAGATTTTATCGCCCATGAAAAATCATACTGAGTATTCCCCTCGGGCGTTGCCCTGGGGAATATGATTTTTCATGGGCGAAGAAATCTCCATGTCTCCCTCACTATCATGCAATAATTGTATAATAGTGAGACTATACATTCTGGAATAGTAGGTGTATTACCTAACAGTAAAGGCTTGCCACAATAGACAACCTCTGTCTTACCTGGTTACCTTCTGCGACACCGTGAAAGTTTCTGGTAGCAGCTAGAACATGTACTTGACTGTTCGTTCTGATTTTAAAAAGACAAATTCGTGTTTTTGTTTGTTTTTTGTTATTAGAGGCTGTCCATTAGGTTATCAGTTTGGACTTGACATTTCAACTGACACAACGAGTCTGAACAAGGAATACTGGTGTCTGTCTTGTGACACGCTTGTGACAGTTATACAGCTGTATCTCGCCGACGGCCAAGTGTGATTTCCCTAGGTGAGGACCATATTTGTATATAGAATGTATTTGTAGGGCAATAATTTCAAACATTTAATTAGAGGAACATACTTTTTCATTAATCCAAATCCGAGATCCTGGAATCAACCAGGAACGAAAACTTTTACACGTTACACAATTTTGTGGTAGCTAGGTAGGATCTTGTATCAAAATGTTGTTGATTTCAGTGTTGAATTTTATTACTATTTATGCTTGGTGGTACTTCCATTGCAAAACTAAATGATTTGCAGATTGCTATTGCTATACTCCACAGGTTTAAGAATTACAAATTAACAGAACATAGGATCGAACAAGAGAAGCATCTTTAGGCGTTTATCTGCAAGCAGAGACGAATATTAACGACATGTTAGGAGGAGACGTAAAAGATGAGACCGTGTCAGATGTCATTGTGATAAGAAGAACCAAAGAAGACATGATACATGTACTGAATCTTACATTTTTGGGGGGCTGCAGGGTTAAAGGATTTAAAGGATTCAAAAGGGCAGTTAGCTCGATGGATTAAAGTGCAATCAAGTCATGGCGTTCACATTGAGCAGAGGTCTTGTAGACTTCACAAAATGCGTATGACTTAAGTCGCAATATTCCATGCAAGTCATTCAAGACTGACCATACATGTATTTATGAAGTGTAAACACTAAAATCAAAGGAAGATAGATCGGAAGACTTTTACAGGGATTATTTTGGGTGATTTTTAGGATGAAGAATGATACCTATGTAAGGTGAAACAATAGTTGATCACCCATGATCGCCTAAAATATATATAATATCATATAAGAGAATTCATGATATAAATTTTTTATGTTTCCAGTAGGACGTTAGGTCGTAGGTTAGCTTTGCTCGAAGGAATTTACTACAGTCTACAGTAAATGGGATGAACTGATAACAAACAGAAAATTCAGATTTTAATTCCCATCAAAAGGAGAAAAGAACAATTCTAAATTTCTCTCATGATGATACTGAGTAGCTTGTCTACTCTGCATTTACAATACATTGGCAATGATATAATTGAAGAGGGTTACAAACAGAATGTTCACCAGTGCGTAAAAGGTTGTGAGATATTACAAAAAGGAAGGGACTATACTATTCTTATGAAGAGCCGATAGAATTAGTGAGATCTGGATACTCTATGTAGTGGATGGCCATTTACATCTTTGGTTAATTACCTGCAATCAAAAATTGAAATTGGTGTATTCTAGTCTTCGAGATTACACAAAGGGGACTGAGTCTTTCCCATATTAATATTGAGACTAAGACAGTCGCTGGTAAAATAGTAGATAACTGAATTGCTCAGTTGATTTGTATATTAATATTATTCTGACTGGGGTGTTCACTTTCAATTTTTTTAATGTTGGCTTACAGGTTTTCCGGGCAGGAAAGTACTTGGATGACCCCTTACATTTTTTGTTGGGAAGTGAAATCCTCCTAGATTTTATATACCAGATCAAAATTTACATTTAGGAGACATCCACAAACAAAAATTCATTGAGAATGCTCGTAACATATATTCAGGGAAAACACAGGCAAGGCTTTGGATAATACAAAAGTACATTTTGAATGTAAAACTGAAGTGGAATCTTTCTGTTCTGAAGAGAAAATGTATGTTATATTTCGATCCTCGCGAAAACTCACCTTAATTTACGTTCTATTGGCAGAGCCCATTTAAAGTTGCAAGGGAATAATTTGGGCAACAGAAAGAAAAAAAGGGAAAGCCAAGTTATTTTTGTCCAAGACTGTTTGTTAACCAGTAGAAAAGAAATCAGATATTTGAACTCAAACAGAGAAGCATCCCTTCTAAGGTCATCAAAACTATTTGGATGGAAGTGTTGAAATGAGGGTTGTCACCAAAGAATAAATTGTGTTTAATGAGTTGCAAAGATGTATTTCTTGCAACTTTTAATAAATGTGATCATGTAATTGATCACTTTTTCAGTCTGCAATAAAAATGAACAACTTTGACGATTATGCTTTTATGCTTGCATGCCATTAAAAGAGTTAGCAGTGTAACGATTTAAAACATTGTGTATTCGAAAAATACAAGAAAGTTGTTTTGGGGATCAAGAAACTTTTAGTGTGGCTGAGGAAAATCACGTAACCTAAAACAAAGGTATATGAGCGAGAGCAGCTAAGGTTCGATGTTCATGTTGATTGGCGAAAGAAGAAAGGTATTCCGGGGATAAAGTTAGATGGATGAATAGTGTAGTATATTGTGGTTTACCAAGCTTATTCTAGCAATACCAGGTGGATTGTCTGACTGTGATCAGGAAGGCATGAATGAGTAGCAATGAATTTATTGCAAAGTACTATATATCGTTGCTACCAATTTTGATACCGTCCAAAGAGGGAGGACAAGTTTCTGGTAGTAGTAGATGATTGCTCGCCTTGAATAAGGACAATTCGTGTTTCTTCTGTTATTAGAGACTGACTACCAGTATAGCTAAGATTAGACATCGTGATTGGCAAACCTTGAGTATAATTCATGAATAAAGAGGTGTATAAATGTTATAAACCGATGAAAGGAATTTGCTTTGTGATCGGAGCATGCGGGACACTATTTCGACTCTCATTTGCTGTACCACGTCAAACCTAAGACACAAACATAGATCTTGATTGTTCCTTTGCGAAGCTTCTCATATGAAAAGTGAAAGTCACTAGTCTTTCGGATGAGACCTTAAAAACCAAGAATTAGTGTCACGGTAGGCGCTAAAAACATTAAAACAATCAACCATTAAGTCTGAAATAAGAACTGCAACAGTTAAAATGAACGTCTTATTTTTAAAACCAAAATTGGGGAAAACCCTTAGGATTTATTAGTTGTAGCCGATAAATGGCTGGAAAGTTCTTATAAAAAAGGACCGACACATAGTACATTGTTAAACAAATATTGTTCCAAAGTATTAAACAAACATGAAATACAACACAAACACTGACAAGAAAAGGACTGACCACAAAAAACTAACAAACTTTTTTCAATGTGGCTGTGTCACATATTTATAAAGATTCCATGTTGCCATTAAGGATTCCGGTGAAGTTATCAAATGGTATCCTCAATATTTTAATGAGCAACGAAGAATTCTCTCCTCATTCAACCACAGCCAGAATGGAAGAGGAGCGTACATTTTGGCCGTGGTTTGTGACGATGGTGGCTGTCAGATAGCTGCAAAACTGTAGCGTTATGGTTTTATATAGGCCCTTTTTGTCTTTGACCATAATGCTACACATATTATAATGCAAAAAAGGTGCAATTTACAGTGCAAGATTTTTTGCGCACTTTTAGAGAGAATTTCTCCATTTTCCACCATTGGTAAACCAACAATCTTTCGATTGCTCATGTATACACATTCATTAAACCAATCTGTAATTTTTATCCACCTCCCTGCCCTTCATAGTCGTCTCTGCAAATTATAAACAGACATGATTAGAATTGACTATGAGAATGCTGAAAATTGACCTCAAGCAAGTTTGTCGCCTGTAGAGACGATTATGAAAGGTTGGAGTTGGATAATAAAATACACAGATTGTTAAAAAAGATGTGTTTAGAATTAGGGAGTGTGAATGGTAGACCAATGCTGGAAAGTGGAGAAAATCTCCCTAAAACTGCGCAAAAAATCTTGCGCTGTGAATTGCACCTTTTTTGCATTATGGGATCTATAGCGTTATGGTGGAAGACAAATATATAAAACCATAATGCTACAGTTCTGCAGCCAGCTGTCAGAGTACTTGTAATATAACTGAAGTTGAAGTTTTCTACCAAACTGGTATGCAGAAAAAAAATGACGACTAGAGAGCAACAGCTCTATATGTTTCACAATATGTGGAGAATAATACACACCTTCCTTCGTTGATCTCGATAATTTAGGTTGCTATGATACCATCATTTCAAGACTTGGTTCAGAGTCTGCTTATAACTATCTCCTACCTGTGGCTGCTTGATCACATAATTGTGTAATCTTGAATATTATCACCTAGCTGTTAGATAGAACATTCTATCGTTAAAATGATATTGTTCTAAACATACCCAGTTTAACAATAGAATTCATTCTGTGTATTTGTAATGTAGCAAAAGAAACATTGGCGATAACTCTTACTTGGTGCATTTACTACGAACAATCCACAGAGTTCTGAATGTAAATTTGGCAGGTAAATTTGAAGCGAGAGAAAAACGCTCAGAAAATTAACTGGATTTTCGTCTTTATAGGGATTATTTTTTGGGATAAAAGGCATATGGAATCTCAAAAATGTTTGTTTTAATGAATTTGGTAGTTATTTACAGTGCAAATCCTTGTATATTCTTCAAAATCATTTCTGAGCAAATCTGCTCTGATTTGCTACATTGCAGGTACATGTATATTGGATGTATTCTAACTGTTGTGAGGGCTTGTACCGAGATACAGTTAGATTATTCTGACTACCTAGCTGTATGCTGTGACGTCATATTCATCATTTGTTTCCATAGCAATTGAAATCAACATCTGACATTATCCTTTAACAAAAATATTTTGTGAACTGCAATTTGGTATTAAAAGGTTGCATCAAAGTTTGTTTTCTGACTATGCTTTACTCACATTAATTACCTTATTAATACTGTCTACAAAAATTGATATTCACACGGTCACAAGATTTGATTCTTATAGATTTACTTTGTTTTCTGACATTTTAAAAATTACAACTCAGACATGCTCAGCTAGCAAAGGTGAATATATAACATATTTATAAAAATTCATGTTTTGATTTATTACAGAAGCCATGTCACCTTTGGATTGCTTAACTCCCATCAGATGCAGCAGTTGTCCCACCTTCACGTGGTCAGTAAGAATTTGTACAGTCAGGATGGGGGACGCAAGCCTGTTCCCTACGGGGCGCTCGACCACAAAATGGTAAGTTGTTAAGGTTCTTTTAAGAGGTCTAGGCAGAAAAAAACAATAGTATATAAAAACAATTTTTACTGGAAGAGCGCTATAGTTTTCAGTAACTTGACAAAAAAACTAAAGTATATACATGTATAGAAACTGACATTTGTTTTTTGGTAGCTAACATAAATTATAGCTTTTTATTTTTCTCATTTTTTTAGCTCACCTGAGCCAAAGGCTCAAGTGAGCTTTTCTGATCACATTTTGTCTGTAGTCCGTCTGTCTGTCTGTCTGTCTGTAAACTTTTCACATTTTTGACTTCTTCTCAAGAACCGCTGGGCCAATTTCAACCAAACTTGCCACGAAGCATCCTTGGGTAAAGGGGATTCAAGTTTCTTCAAATGAAGGGCCACGCCCTCATTCAAGGGGAGATAATTGGGAATTAATGAAAATTTGGTGGCATATTTTAAAAATCTTCTTCTCAAGAACCACTGTGCCAGGAAAGATGAAACTTATGGGGAAACATCCTCAGGTAGTGTAGATTCAAGTTTGTTCAAATCATGACCCCCGGGGGTAGGGCGGGGCCAAAATGGCCGACCAAAGTTTTACATAGAAATATATAGGAAAATTCTTTAAAAATCTTCTTCTCAAGAATGACAAAGCCATAATTCATCATATTTATATGGAAGCATGCTCAGGTAGTGTAGATTCAAGTTTGTTCAAATCATGACCCCCGGGGGTAGGGCGGGGCCAAAATGGCCGACCAAAGTTTTACATAGAAATATATAGGAAAATTCTTTAAAAATCTTCTTCTCAAGAATGACAAAGCCATAATTCATCATATTTATATGGAAGCATGCTCAGGTAGTGTAGATTCAAGTTTGTTCAAATCATGACCCCCGGGGGTAGGGCGGGGCCAAAATGGCCGACCAAAGTTTTACATAGAAATATATAGGAAAATTCTTTAAAAATCTTCTTCTCAAGAATGACAAAGCCATAATTCATCATATTTATATGGAAGCATGCTCAGGTAGTGTAGATTCAAGTTTGTTCAAATCATGACCCCCGGGGGTAGGGCGGGGCCAAAATGGCCGACCAAAGTTTTACATAGAAATATATAGGAAAATTCTTTAAAAATCTTCTTCTCAAGAATAGCAAAGCCATGATTGGTCATGGGACTACTTTTGGATTTAAACTTTTCAATAAGAAACCAATTTTTACTTTTTCTTAGCCACAGTGCTCAGGTGAGCGATGTGGCCCATGGGCCTCTTGTTTATTACATATGTTGTAAATGCATAGTTTATAAGTATTAGCTTTGAATAGACTTATGGTTTCATCTTGAATCAACTTTTCATATAATTATGCCTATGTGCCATGCTTGATATTTAAATGGAAATACACACACTTTTTTTTCAGTTTGAATTTAATGATGATTATTGTTTAGTGGAATTTGATGAAATCGTATTTATATTTATTACACACTTAGTAATAAATACTGGTTTTTTGCATATGCGATATGGCTGACGTCACAATAGCCGTATCAGCCCTGCAGGGCTGATATGGCTATTCTGACGTCAATATCACATCCTTAGTTAATTAACCACAAATACAGTATACTTGTGATCATACACAATTTTTGGTGGGTTCATATTCTCTCAATTTTAACTTCCTGAAAATAAGGTTAATCTTAATTTACAAATACATGTAAAAGATTTTTTTCAAATTACGGATCTAGTGCATTGAAATAGAAGTAGAAACAAACCCAAATCATATGAGACAATAGACTATGTACATGTATGTAAGAAGTCCATGCATGATTATTTACTTATTTTCTTCTCAACTTAATGTATGCTGTGTTTTATTACTAAGTATGTAATAAATATATTAATACATACCCTTTTCCACATCACATCCTGTATCAGCCCTCGACCAATATCAGCCCTCGGGCCTTCGGCCCTCTGGCTGATATTGGTGTCTCGGGCTGATACAGGATGTGATATGGAAAAGGGTATGTATTATTCTCTATATAGAGGGGGTGGAATTTTTTGATATATGGCTTATTTAGCGACTTATTGATAAAAATTCAGGTGCCTGTGATTAGAGATTCCTGTGACTCTTACATCCTTGCTTCTATATTACAACTGTGCGGGGGACACCCACACAAGTCATAATATAAAAGCAAGGCTTAGAGTCGCAGGAATCTAGGATTAAGATATGTGTCAATCAAACACATCCTGAAATCTTTAGTTGTAATAATTTCCAGTCAACAAGATAAGTGTTTTAACTCTCTTTTTTACGGAAATTTTCTTAATGCATTTTATACAAACGACTTTAAAAAATGTTTCTCTAATTCATTGTCATTTTCAGAAGCTGTCCTGAGAACAATTAATGAAGCCAAGGTATATATACTTCCTTTTGAACAATATACATGAATACTTTAATTTAGGTTTTAATCAAACTGAACACTCATCCTTGCTAGATTTTCGCAACACCGGAAGAGCAACAAACTAGATTCCATTTGAAAAATACTTTTAAGGGAGATAAATATGTTACAAGTTTGGAAAAATGCAGGTATCCTTGTAAACTGTGAATTATAATTTTGATTTTTAAAGTGTGAGGTTATAAGAATTTAGAACTTTCATTACTATAAATACATGTACTTGTATCAGTATTAAATGAAAAATTAATACCTACATGTATATACAGTCCCTATCTGAAGAGGGAGGATTAGATTGAGACCTTTTTCCAGTTACTAGTGAGACCAAGATTAGTCCGTGCAGCTACATGTACACTGTGTATAAATGTACTAGATCTAACGAGGACAAAAAAGGTTTACTAACCAATCCTAACTGCACATACAATGTAGTTCCGATATTGTTTTGGTGGAACTTTATGAACTGCCTTTCAGTAAATTCTTGTGTACAAACATTTTGTTTTAATAGAATTTTGCATGAATAAAATTTGGGTTTTTTTTTGACATTTTATCGTACATTAACTTAATAAAATATTTTTTAAAATCAGCTTGGCTTATAGCTACCGGTATTAAGAGAGTAAAACCCTATCCATAGTTGTGACTGTGCCGAAAGAGAATAAGTTTTGTGTAAGACAAATTAAAAGTGTCCCAGTAATTGGGGGGGGGGGTAGATGATTATAATATCGAAATTACCTTTTTCCTACTCGTAAAATTAAATAATTAATTACAAATATGTATAAAATTATATGATCAATGAAATGTGAAGCATGTTATACGACAGTTTTACTGACCCGCTTTCGGGCACGCACGTACTTGTACATGGTGTAGAGCTAACTTGCGTTTAAGACCAAGACTGTTTTTAACCTATGATCGGTAAGATGCACCGCGACGGTGTGATTTACCCGGAATGCTGAACCGCGATGAGATTCATACCGCGGGGGTAAGCGGTAAATGCATAAACCGCGTTGACTCACTGTATACTGTATGTGAAAAAACTACATATAAATGGCCATAAAGTCTACTTTAATTTTGTTTTTAACATTTTGTGTCAATAGTTATTATTCATTGGTTCGGTGGATTACGGGTATTTAATTGTATAAATTCAACGCTCATTGTACTTTCATCAAGTCATTGAATCAATACACTAGATGAACAGGTAGTCCAAGCATGACATGTTTGCAGTTAATTTTAAGGAAAGTGAAAATACGAAAATATTTCTTAACAATATTTTTTACTCTGTGGGTCATCGCATGGATTTACTTGTACTCTGTTGTGTCAAAAGAAATTCAAGTGATTGAAAAAAATGGAAAACAAAATATTCAGAAATTTAAAGGAAAAAATAAAGAAGAATTGAAATTGGAACTAATTAAAGACTTCAAGTCCACTGTAAGTACAGCTTCTCACCATAAAGAAGATGGTATTAATTTGCATTTGTGGCCAACGCTGGACACGAGAGAAATTCAAAAAAGGAAAATGAATTTCAACCCTCGCCAATACCCTTTAGGAGTAGACTTTTCTCAATTAACAAAGGCTGTGTCAGATGGTAAGAAAATAGAGAACCATCGAATTAATCCGCATCCTTTTAGGTATGTCCATATGGCTGCTGACAGGTGTAAGAGAAAAAAGTTACAATTAGTGATTCTTGTAAAATCAAAAGCATCAAATTTTGAAATGAGAAAAGCTATTCGGAAGACATGGGGAAATATAACGGATAGTAATATAGCATTAGTGTTCATGCTTGGTCACATTGCTGGCTTTGAGGCTAAAATCAGTAATGAATCGGATTTCTATACAGATATTGTTCAAGAGGACTTTATCGATAGCTACAAGAATAACACTCTGAAAACAACCATGGCATTTAATTGGGTAGCCAAGTTCTGTCCAAATGCAGATTTTCACCTTTATGTTGATGATGACGTATTTGTTAATTTAGAAAACGTCAAAAAGTACTTGAAACGTAAAGAAAGAAGATGGGGGTTATTTGCTGGTCAGCTACTGCGATTCTCAACTCCTTACAGGGATGAAGGTTCCAAATGGTTTGTTTCGTGGGAGGAATATCCTTTTGACAAATACCCTCCATATCTTGGAGGCTTCTTTATTCTGATGTCACAGGATGTGACTTCTTATTTCAGCATTGTTATTCCATACATTAAAACAATTCCTATCGATGATGCATATCTCGGTATTGTGGCTGCTAAACTGAATATTATGCCAAAAAGTTGTCCTGGTTTGGTGCGAAATATGCCTGGATCTATATCATACGCTGCTGTTCCAATGAATTTTAAAACAATAATTGGATACCATTTGATAACTTCACCGGAATCCTTAATGGCAACATGGAATCTTTATAAATATGTGACACAGCCACATTCGCAGTTCATAAAGTTCCACCAAAACAATATCGGAACTACATTGTATGTGCAGTTAGGATTGGTTAGTAAACCTTTTTTGTCCTCGTTAGATCTAGTACATTTATACACAGTGTACATGTAGCTGCACGGACTAATCTTGGTCTCACTAGTAACTGTTGAATCCCTGTGTATTGTGCGCGTTCAAGCGGAGAGGGATTTCCTGTCACTGTGCTGGGTATAATTTCTCACCTTTGTGAAAGACAGGGTTTGGATTAAGTCTTTTTCATTTTCGCAACATTTTGACAGTTGTAAAATGAAAAGTCATAAACAGGGAGAATTATAATTTTCCACCCCCTCCCCACCTCTGAATCCCCCACTGCCGTCTGCATGAACTTCATAGCTATCTTTCTCTTTAAACATAATGTTGTATGTTTCAATAACAATTACATTTTGTTCACATAAAAATTGACTTATGTTGGGGTGTTTACGCCGAGGGCTGTCCTACATGTACATGTTTCTTACGGCAAGCTATTTTACTGCGTAGTTAATCCCAATCGATGACAAGGGCTGAAGCTAGCAGCCAATAACAGCAGTTGTAGTCCTCGAAGCTAGCAGCCAATAAGAAAATTCATCAAAGAACTGAGAGTACTCAGACGCAATACTGTTTTTACACTTTATGTAAGGAGGCTAGGGTCAACTAATTATTTTTTAATTAACCACCAGATTTAACTTAAATTTTGGGAAATGATATCTTAAGTCGTCAACCGTCATTTTGCAAAGAACAATTTCATAAATTTTAGCTTTCAAATTTGATCATTTTATCATATCTTTATTTGGAGCTTTTCTTCTAATGGAGATCAAAAAAGTCTAAAAATGGCCACGACCACCCAGCCTCTTTAAGATAATTATTTATGGTTAATGACTGGATAATTTATGCGACAGTTAATTACAAAATAAATCAGACACTCGGAGGCAGTAACGCTCACCTGCATAAGAAAAATTATTCTTTTTTAAAACTGAAGAAATAAGAATTTTTTTTTACCATCTTTAACCACTTGAACAAACAAGCACTAGGAAATGGTTAATTCATTCAGGAAGAATCCCTTTTCAGCTCTTTCAGGGACCTTAGAAATAAGACAGGACCAATAAGCTAACCTAAAAATTTGGCATGGTTACTCTACCGATTGTAAACCGAAAAATGGCACGGGGGTAAACAACGTTGAAGTATGTTTCAAACATTATTACTGGGGCAACATAATGGGTCTGTAACACTATATTACTTTGCACTCTCAGTAATGAGTAGTGGTAGAGCCACTAAGTGGTGCCAAGAGCATACTTAGTATTTAAGATTTCAGGAAGGTATTATACTCGTAATTTATTAAGTGTCCACCATATCATTAATAGGGAACGGTAGAAGGGCCCAAGGACTATCATTTCCTGCGATTAGAATGCGGCTGTAATGGTACCACCAGGTGGTGCCAAGTGCAAGGGGCATCTTTCCAGCATTCATTTGTCATCAATTATTTACTACTTGAACAAACTATCACTGAAAGCGGATTTAGGGCCTTCGGGGTATCCCTTGTCAACGTTACAAAGGGTTTCGAAGGACCGAAAAAGGCCAGTTAGCTAACCTGAACTCCGTTGTTTTTGTATATTGAGAAATGGAAAAAGGTAAGCTATTGTACCCCTTATCTTTGAAGTGTTCACCAAATGATTACTGTGGCAAGGTAGAGGGGCCCTAGGGCTATCATTTCCCACTTTCAAAATGGGGCTGTCGCAGCCATATTAACATACCTAAAAGGATGCGGATTAATTCGATGGTTCTCTATTTTCTTACCATCTGACACAGCCTTTGTTAATTGAGAAAAGTCTAATTCTAGAGGGTATTGTCGAAGGTTGAAATTCATTTTTCTTTTCTGAATTTCTCTCGTGTCCAATGTTGGCCACAAAAACAACCTAATGCCATTTTCTTTGTGGGAAGAAGGTGTACTTACAGTGGACTTGAAATTTTTAATTAGTTCCAATTTCATTTCTCCTTTATTTTTTTCTTTTAATCAATGAATATTTTGGTTTCCATTCTTTATATTTCCAATCACTTGAATTTCTTTTGACACAACAGAGTACAGGTAAATCCATGCGATGACCCACAGAGTAAAAATATTGTTAAAACATATTATTTTTCGTATTTTCACTTTCCTTAAAATTGACTGCAAACATGTCATGCTTGGACTACCTGTTCATCTAGTGTATTGATTCAATGACTTGATGAAAGTACAATGAGCGTTGAATTTATACAATTAAATATCCGTAATCCACCGAACCAACGCATAATAACTATTGACACAAAATGTTAAAAACAAAAGCAAACTAGACTTTATGGCCATTTATATGGAGGTAAAGTTCACATAGCTATGCGTTTAGGTGAGATAGTTTTAGCCTATTTCAGACATCTTAACCTTTTTACAATAATTTATCGTGGCATATTTCTGCCCCATACTTGCAAGATAAATCATGTTAACATAAATATCAGAAAAATACACTTCTACAGTTTTTAAGGTCGATAAAAATTAGAAATGATATATATTTTGTTTTTGCATTTTTATTTTATTATAATTATGTTCCCGAAACGAAGTTGGGGAACGTATTGTTTTTACTCTGTTTCTTACTATAATTTTTTTTCTGGGTACTTTTTTGTCCCGGGGTGATTTTGTAAACTTCACGTCCGACTTAGCTTAAATTTTTAAGGGTCAATAGGCATCTTATGTAGATTTGCGGAACGAAGGTCATTTTTCGCGCACGTGCTTGCAAGATCGTGCACGTGCAACACGTGAAATGACCGATTTAAGAGCCATTCTCTGTAATGATTTGAAATTTTATATAGGAGCTGTGGCACGCTAAGTCTCAGAATTTCTCTAAACTCTCTATGAAAAATGTCATTGATACCCTAAACTGAAATCAGGCAAAAATTGGTTGCTAGGTTTCATAGTTACCATGGCAAGATGTCTCAGAGTTCGAAAAATGGCATTTTTTAAACATGTTTAGAGCCCCGTAGTTAACATTTGCGGCAAAGCAAACAATTGGCAAGACTGTTTCCAAAAATTGAAGGCCAGATGTCTCAAATGCATGATAAACATGTTTGGTAAATCAACTATTACATACGTAACTATGGTAACAAAGTACTAGTATTCAAAAGTAAAAAAAAATATCCATTGAATTTTATAAAGTCATACACGTAAAAATAAAAAGCAATTATAGGATGAAATGTGACCAGATAATAGAAAAAAGAGCCCTGAAACATATACCAAGAACAAAATATGATTTTTCATTTTGGTTGGCAATGGTTGCCAAGGTTTTTATACCACAAAGAGCCTTCAAAGTAACACTCTGTATGTTTAAATCTGATCCCAGCTTTAAATAAAAGCACATTTCCTCATAACTACTGATCGATTTTATAAGATGTTGGTGTGCTCCAAGTTTTCCCATTTGCAGAAAATATATGCTTAAAAACCTGAAAAATATTTTCTTTCCTTGGATACGTACCCTTAAATGTAGATTCCCAAAACTTTTATGATTGATATTTATTAACAGCTAACTTGACTTTTAATTTTGACCGGGGGTATTATTTAGTGAGCTCATTGCTCACAGTACCTCTAGTCCTAATTACAGAGTTTTAAAAAGATAACAAATATATATATATATATTCGTTTCATTTTTATTTTATAAGATCAAAACGCCTATCTTACTCTTCTCGAATGTTTCATGAGATATTTATACTAATATTGAGTATTTATTAATTGTAAATAAAACTAGAGGTACTGTGAGCAATGAGCTCACTAAATGATACCCCCCGCCTCCCATATCGTTATAACTGGTGAAAAAGTCCATGTTTTGTCTTGGCCGGGGCACCAAAAATATGTGTCAGACCAAAAAGTAAAATAGGAGGTGCACAATGGCAATATGTAATAAAGATTCTGTGAAAGTTTCATTAAATTTCACTCAGTGGTATAAGAGGAGTTGCGGATAAGAGATGGGTACCCTAAAGCGTAACAGACGGACGGACGGACGGACAGCTAGACGGACGGACGGACGGCTAGACGTACAGACGGACGGAATTAACGATTACTATATACCCTCCCGCTTTTCAAGCGGGGGGTATAAATATTGTAGAAGTACTTTTTTCCGCGTGAGATTAATTTTTCCGCGTAAATTTGTCACAGCGTAAGATTAATTTTTCCGGAAATTTGTCACAGCATACTAAAGATTCAATAAAGTTTTATAATATCCGCGTAATTTCATATACTAAGTTCTCTTGGATTGAAAAGAAATTTTGTTTCCGCGGAATTTTGACCCCGTGGAATTAAGTACCTTTACAATAACTAAATATCCAATATGCAAACAAAACTAGTTTTTAAAACATGTTCCATGGAATGAAAAAAAATCTTTATAAAAGTTTATTCTAATCTTTCAAAATTGAAATCATTTGAATCTATGAAATAATTTTTCCTCACATACTTATTTCAAGTGTCTGAAAATTGCAAAAACAGCTGCCAATAACCATATACTGATTATTCATTTTTAAAATGGTGTGTGGCATTTGGATTCACATGCAATCAATTCCATCTATTTTCAATGGATAAGTATATTCTGACTGCAGTCACATTTTATACCTCGAGGATCCCAACATTGCTTGCGTAAAAACTGATTGCTCAGCATCACTGGGGAGCTTCAAAACTGGAAATGAATGGTAACAAAATAGAACAAGCTAATTCAGAGAATTTGTGTCCCCCGCTTATAGGGAAAAAGTAAACCATGCACAGTTCGGGGGGAGGGGGGGGGAGTCGGATTCCCTTGACTGAATTTGTAGAATAATTAAATGTATACATGTAAACTGAAGCAAACAAAATATATCCCAATATGGATATAAGGATTTGATTGCTTATTCTTTATTATGTATATAGAAGATTCTGTTTATATGAAATATTTATCACACAGTAATGATGATTTTATGAGTTTGTACAAGCCAGACCTCATAACTTTTTTTTTCATTTAACATGCTATCATTTACGTATTTCAAAAAAAAGAAAGAAAAAAAGAAAATGGATAAATCGTGTATCGAACCCGCGACCTCTCACATGTAAAGCGAGAGACATACCAATACACCACGGAACCGCTTTAATTTGAAGGAAATTATATATATGCAAAGATGAAGTCACATAAATGTATACTAGTATATTCACGTTCGATATTGTCAAAATTTTACACAATGGTGTTTAATTAAGCCTTTATCAAACAATTCTAATGTAATAAGAAAATAAAGTCCGCCGAGAACCTGTTTTATACGTAATAACTCTCCTCATGCCCCTGAACTAAAAATAGCGACATGTAATACAATAAATACTCATAAAACAAACGGGGCGGGACACTTTGAGAGGGGTGAGAGAGGTTCTAGGGAGTTTACATTTAAATTACATTGCAAAAGCTGAAAATCTTCTTGATTTTCAGACAGTCAGAAAGACGGACGGACGGACAGACCCAAATTAATATCCCCCACTTTTCAAGCGGGGGACAAAAAATTATCTATTATTCAAAATTCCGATTGACAGGTCGTTTTGTATTACAAGTAAAACATTAACGGATTCAGGAAAAAAAGTAATGTAAAATGCTGGTGATAAAACCAGATATCACCTGACAAGAAGAAGTGGGATTGTGCTAAATTGTGCTGAAAATGGCAGATAAGTTAGTAAAACAATATTACATAACAGAAAACCAAGATAGAGAGAATTAGGCTTATACTAAGCTAGAATAAAATTTGATGATTACGAACTATTTTCAAGCTCATAGTCCAATTAAACAATACAAATCATAACAAGAGGCCCAGGGGCCACATCGCTCACCTGAGCACATCGGCTAGGAAAAAGCACATATCAGATCAGAACTAAAAGTTTACTGAGGTTGGGGGGGGGGCTTGAATTTTAACCCCCCAGGGGATCATGATTTGAACAAACTAGAATCTACATTATCAGAGGATGATTCCATATAAATATTACTAATCATGGCTTTGAAGTATTTGAAAATAAGATTTTTCAAGGTTTCCCTATATATTTTTATGTAAAACTTTGGTCGGCCATTTTGGCCCCACCCTATGATTTGAAAAAGGTTGAATCTACACTTCCTGAGGATGATTTCACATGAGTTTCATCTTTCCTGTCTCAATGGTCCTTAAGAAGAAGATTTTTAAAGATTTTCCCTATATTTTCCTATGTAAAACCATGATCGGCCATTTTGGCCCCATCCTACCCCCGGGGGTCATGACTTGAACAAACTTGAATCTACACTGCCTAAGGATTATTCCATATGAGTTTCATCTTTCCTGGCCCTGTGGTTTTTGAGACGATTTTAAAAGATTTTTCCTATATATTCCTAAGTAAAACTTTGATCGGCCATTTTGGCCCCACCTTACCCCGGGGGTCATGATTTGAACAAACTTGAATGTACACTACCTGAGGTTGATTCCACATGAGTTTCATCTTTCCTGGCCCAGTGCTTCTTGAGAAGAAGATTTTTGAAGATTTTTCCTTTAAACTCCTATGTAAAACTTTGATCGGCCATTTTGGTCTCACCTACCCCCGGGGGTCATGATTTCGAACAAACTTGAATCTACACTGCCTAAGGATTATTCCATATGAGTTTCATCTTTCCTGGCCCTGTGGTTTTTGAGACGATTTTAAAAGATTTTTCCTATATATTCCTAAGTAAAACTTTGATCGGCCATTTTGGCCCCACCTTACCCCGGGGGTCATGATTTGAACAAACTTGAATGTACACTACCTGGGGTTGATTCCACATGAGTTTCATCTTTCCTGGCCTAGTGGTTCTTCAGAAGAAGAATTTTTAAAAAATGCCATTAATTTTTTCTATAATTTATAATTATCTCCTCTTGGAAAATTAAGGGCGTGGCCCTTCCTTTGAACAAATTTGAATCCCCTTTACCCAAGGATACTTTGTGGCAAGTTTGGTTGAAATTGGCCCAGTGATTCTTGAGGAGAATATGAAAATGTGAAAAGTTTACGACGACGACGACAACGAAGACAGACAACGTGAGTTGAGGTGAGCTCAAAAAACGAAGCAAACATAATCTTCAAAATCATCAGAGGTGGAAACCGGTGCCATGGAGGAGTTAGCATCTCTTGCCGACCAGTCACATTTGTGCTCTTTGTGATGATCGGGAAAAACGATGGAAGAAAAAATGACGACAATTCAGTAAGTAAATAATGGCCTTACAATTAGGTTGATAAACGTCATTCAGGATTTAACTAAATGATAGGCCGTATTTACTGACAAAATGACTGTGCATATCTACCATTGACTTGCGAGATGATGACTTAAAACTGGAATCTTGATATCCTTATTTCATCAAACAAATTTTTCAAAAGACTTCTTTGTTTTAAAATTGGTCATACGGAGAGCATGTTCTTGTTGATACATAATTCCCATAAGCAGGTGGAAGGATATTTTGCTTCATAAGTAGAAGTTTTTGACGATTGAAGTTGTCACCACGTTTATCATAAAGCTTTGCTATTAGATTACCATTAAGGCGTATTTCTAACACAAAAAATATCCAAAAATTCTAGTATGAAACAAATGTGCTAGACTCTGTGGTATCTTTTATTTCAAGCTCATTAGGATACATTTAGTCGAGATTCATATTGTTAATAAGTCGTCGATATATAAAAATGTCGAGTTAAATCCCACGGCAAATGTTTTCTTTATCTTATGCAGAAGTTAGGAATAAATTGTTTCAAATAAAAACAAAATTAAGTATGCAAATAACGAAATTTGTACCTAGGGTAATTCGAAAGATAGGTTG
The DNA here is from genome assembly GCA_003671525.1 of Saccostrea glomerata. Classification (NCBI taxonomy): domain Eukaryota; kingdom Metazoa; phylum Mollusca; class Bivalvia; order Ostreida; family Ostreidae; genus Saccostrea; species Saccostrea glomerata. The sequence continues at coordinate 211,519 of PRKT01000110.1, read as the reverse complement.
GAAGACCTGATCTCCAAAAACTACATAGATATTGTCAAACAGAAACTAAAGCATATTTTTAATATCAATTTTCAGAGTACCTTATGTTTGTAGCAAAATAATTTTAAATGACCAACATCCAGATGGTAAAGACATTTTAATTTGATTTTTTGCCCAAAGTTGTTCCACTAAAAGGGCATTTCAAGTGTAATTAATGCAATGTTTATTTAAATGGTCAATGCGAAATTAATCGTCTAACAACTCTTTTGTTTCCATTCCAAAATCCAACATTGTTTCGTCCAAGCGATTGTCTATTCCTATTGTCACTTACAATTAATAAAACATTACGTTTAATTTACTTAGAATTAATCCTAAATTAATTCAAACAAGATGTGTTTTTGGAAACACTATGCGCCCGGCGGCAACAAAGTTAAAAAACATATCTTTAGCTTATAGGTCACAGCAAAGGTTACAAGGTCAATGATCTTGGTGTCATTTGAAAGAACTTGATTCGTGAAGTATGCATATCAAATATGAAGTCTCTATCTCTCATGGTTCAAAAGGTATGGTGAAAGTTCAAAAAAGCTATTTTTAGCATATAGGACACAGTCAAGGTCACAAGGTCATTGATCTTGGTGTCATTTGAAAGGGCTTAATAAGTGAAATATACATGTCAAATATCAAATCTCTATCTTTCTTTCTTCAAAAGTTATAGCGAAGGTTAAAGTTTGCCGACAAAAAAGCTATATTTAGCGTATAGGTCACAGTCAAGATCACAAGGTCATTGTTCATGAATTCATTTAAAAGAGCTTAATCAGTGGTGTATGCAAACCAAATATGAAGTCTATATCTTTTATGGTTCAAAAGATATGGCTAAGGTTAAAGTTTGCAGAAAAAAATATTTTTAGCATATAGGTCACAGTCAAGGTCACAAGGTCATTGACATTTGTGTCATTTAAAAGAGCTTCATTAGTGGAGTACGCATACCAAATATGAAGTCCCAACCATCCATGGTTCAAAAGTTATAGCGAAGGTTAAAGTTTGCAGACAAACAGACAAACAGATGGGACAAAAACAGTATACGCCTCGGATCTTTCGATCCAGGCGCATAAAATGACTCTGTGTTATGCAGTTGTCTTCTTGGTGTAATGGTTCGGTCAGAGACGTATAAGAGCGGGACCTCTCTTATACCTCTCTGGTTCGGTCGAAGAAATCTGAATATAAATCAATCTGTGGCTGCTGAACTAAATTTTCGTCGCTTGAATTTCTACGGTTTTTAACGTGTTTCTTGTACTACTTTTTTTACTGCTTTGTCTTAAATCGGAACAAATCTCTGGAAATTAATGTTATAAAAATACAGCTTGACAGTTTGTGATTGCCACCTAAATTTCATAGAGGGCTTTCACAAAGACTTGTTTAATGTTAATTTCCACAGATCAATTATTCCAACTGATTGTCTGAAGACTACTCAATCTGTAATCCTACACGCAAACAATTACTGCAAGTAATCTAAGAGCCTTTCCTTTAAATGTTGGGAAAGAATTTATTGCAGCCCGGAGGACCGGGCTGCTCTATACATTAAAACTTTAACCTCCCTATGGACTAAGGAAGAACCCTATTGATTTTGAGGTCAAAAGGTCAAAGGTCAAGGTCATAAATAAGCAAATTCTGTCTGTTATAACACTTTCGTTACCACACGATATCTCTAGAACCATTTGAGTTATTGCAATGAAATTTTACATAACAACTCCCTGTGGCCTAAGGAAGACCCCTATTGATTTTGAGGTCAAAAGGTCAAAGTTCAAGGTCGTAAATTTATACATTCTGTCTGTGTGTAACATTATCATTTCCGGGCGATATTTCAAGAAGATATTGAGCTTATGCAATGTAATTTTATACCAAAACTCCCTAGGACTTCTGTTACCCCTCTCAAAGTGCCCCGCCCCGTTTGTTTTATTAGTATTTATAGTATTACATGTCGCTATTTTTAGCACAGGGGCATGAGGAGAGTTATTGCGTATAAAACAGGTTCTTGGCGGACTTTATGTTCTTATTACATCTATTAGAACTGTTTAATAATGGCTAAATAAATCAAACACCATGGATTGTGTAAAATTTTGACAATACCGAACATGAGTATATACATGTATTTGACTTCACTTCTGCATATACTTCATTGTAAACCGATTCCGTGGTCTAGTGGTATGTTTCTCGCTTCCCATGTGAGAGGTCCCGAGTTCAAGTCCCGGACGGACCACGTTTTTTTTTCAAATACTTTTTTTTTACTAAATGCGAATATGAAAATGTGAAAAGTTTACGACGACGACGACAACGAAGACAGACAACGTGAGTTGAGGTGAGCTCAAAAAACGAAGCAAACATAATCTTCAAAATCATCAGAGGTGGAAACCGGTGCCATGGAGGAGTTAGCATCTCTTGCCGACCAGTCACATTTGTGCTCTTTGTGATGATCGGGAAAAACGATGGAAGAAAAAATGACGACAATTCAGTAAGTAAATAATGGCCTTACAATTAGGTTGATAAACGTCATTCAGGATTTAACTAAATGATAGGCCGTATTTACTGACAAAATGACTGTGCATATCTACCATTGACTTGCGAGATGATGACTTAAAACTGGAATCTTGATATCCTTATTTCATCAAACAAATTTTTCAAAAGACTTCTTTGTTTTAAAATTGGTCATACGGAGAGCATGTTCTTGTTGATACATAATTCCCATAAGCAGGTGGAAGGATATTTTGCTTCATAAGTAGAAGTTTTTGACGATTGAAGTTGTCACCACGTTTATCATAAAGCTTTGCTATTAGATTACCATTAAGGCGTATTTCTAACACAAAAAATATCCAAAAATTCTAGTATGAAACAAATGTGCTAGACTCTATGGTATCTTTTATTTCAAGCTCATTAGGATACATTTAGTCGAGATTCATATTGTTAATAAGTCGTCGATATATAAAAATGTCGAGTTAAATCCCACGGCAAATGCTTTCTTCATCTTATGCAGACGTTAGGAATAAATTGTTTCAAATAAAAACAAAATTAAGTATGCAAATAACGAAATTTGTACCTAGGGTAATTCGAAAGATAGGTTGGAAGACCTGATCTCCAAAAACTACATAGATATTGTCAAACAGAAACTAAAGCATATTTTTAATATCAATTTTCAGAGTACCTTATGTTTGTAGCAAAATAATTTTAAATGACCAACATCCAGATGGTAAAGATATTTTAATTTGATTTTTTGCCCAAAGTTGTTCCACTAAAAGGGCATTTCAAGTGTAATTAATGCAATGTTTATTTAAATGGTCAATGCGAAATTAATCGTCTAACAACTCTTTTGTTTCCATTCCAAAATCCAACATTGTTTCGTCCAAGCGATTGTCTATTCCTATTGTCACTTACAATTAATAAAACATTACGTTTAATTTACTTAGAATTAATCCTAAATTAATTCAAACAAGATGTGTTTTTGGAAACACTATGCGCCCGGCGGCAACAAAGTTAAAAAACATATCTTTAGCTTATAGGTCACAGCAAAGGTTACAAGGTCAAAGATCTTGGTGTCATTTGAAAGAACTTGATTCGTGAAGTATGCATATCAAATATGAAGTCTCTATCTCTCATGGTTCAAAAGGTATGGTGAAAGTTCAAAAAAGCTATTTTTAGCATATAGGACACAGTCAAGGTCACAAGGTCATTGATCTTGGTGTCATTTGAAAGGGCTTAATAAGTGAAATATACATGTCAAATATCAAATCTCTATCTTTCTTTCTTCAAAAGTTATAGCGAAGGTTAAAGTTTGCCGACAAAAAAGCTATATTTAGCGTATAGGTCGCAGTCAAGATCACAAGGTCATTGTTCATGAATTCATTTAAAAGAGCTTAATCAGTGGTGTATGCAAACCAAATATGAAGTATATATCTTTTATGGTTCAAAAGATATGGCTAAGGTTAAAGTTTGTAGAAAAAAATATTTTTAGCATATAGGTCACAGTCAAGGTCACAAGGTCATTGACATTCGTGTCATTTGAAAGAGCTTCATTAGTGGAGTACGCATACCAAATATGAAGTCCCAACCATCCATGGTTCAAAAGTTATAGCGAAGGTTAAAGTTTGCAGACAAACAGACAAACAGATGGGACAAAAACAGTATACGCCTCGGATCTTTCGATCCAGGCGCATAAAATGACTCTGTGTTATGCAGTTGTCTTCTTGGTGTAATGGTTCGGTCAGAGACGTATAAGAGCGGGACCTCTCTTATACCTCTCTGGTTCGGTCGAAGAAATCTGAATATAAATCAATCTGTGGCTGCTGAACTAAATTTTCGTCGCTTGAATTTCTACGGTTTTTAACGTGTTTCTTGTACTACTTTTTTTACTGCTTTGTCTTAAATCGGAACAAATCTCTGGAAATTAATGTTATAAAAATACAGCTTGACAGTTTGTGATTGCCACCTAAATTTCATAGAGGGCTTTCACAAAGACTTGTTTAATGTTAATTTCCACAGATCAATTATTCCAACTGATTGTCTGAAGACTACTCAATCTGTAATCCTACACGCAAACAATTACTGCAAGTAATCTAAGAGCCTTTCCTTTAAATGTTGGGAAAGAATTTATTGCAGCCCGGAGGACCGGGCTGCTCTATACATTAAAACTTTAAGTGTTGGTGTATTGGGATTTGGATGGGAGAAGTTATTCTGAATTAAAGGTTTTCTAAACATTGAAAAGATTGTTAATCAGAATGTTTTTGTCCCCCGCTTGAAAAGTGGGGGATATTAATTTGGGTTTGTCTTTCTGTCTGTCTGTAACGCTTTCGTTTCCACACGATATCTCAAGAACCCTTTGAGCTTTTGCAATGAAATTTAGCATAGCAGCTCCCTATGAACTAAAGAAGAACCCTATTGATTTTGAGGTCAAAAGGTCAAAGGTCAAGGTCATAAATAAGCAAATTCTGTCTGTTATAACACTTTCGTTACCACACGATATCTCTAGAACCATTTGAGTTATTGCAATGAAATTTTACATAACAACTCCCTGTGGCCTCAGGAAGACCCCTATTGATTTTGAGGTCAAAAGGTCAAAGTTCAAGGTCGTAAATTTATACATTCTGTCTGTGTGTAACATTATCATTTCCGGGCGATATTTCAAGAAGATATTGAGCTTATGCAATGTAATTTTATACCAAAACTCCCTAGGACTTCTGTTACCCCTCTCAAAGTGCCCCGCCCCGTTTGTTTTATTAGTATTTATAGTATTACATGTCGCTATTTTTAGCACAGGGGCATGAGGAGAGTTATTGCGTATAAAACAGGTTCTTGGCGGACTTTATGTTCTTATTACATCTATTAGAACTGTTTAATAATGGCTAAATAAATCAAACACCATGGATTGTGTAAAATTTTGACAATACCGAACATGAGTATATACATGTATTTGACTTCACTTCTGCATATACTTCATTGTAAACCGATTCCGTGGTCTAGTGGTATGTTTCTCGCTTCCCATGTGAGAGGTCCCGAGTTCAAGTCCCGGACGGACCACGTTTTTTTTTCAAATACTTTTTTTTTACTAAATGATAGTATTCAGCACGCGAAATGAAAAATTTACGAGGTCTGGCTTGTACAAACTCATAAAATCATCATTACAGTGTGATAAATATTCCACATAAAAGAATCTTCTATGCACTTAATAAAGAATAAGCAATTAAATCTTTATATCCATAATTGTATATTTTATTTGCTTCAGTATACATGCATTTATA
>PRKT01000110.1:185123-205054 GCA_003671525.1 Saccostrea glomerata | reverse complement strand
CCCTCCGAACTGCGCATGTTTTACTTTTTCCTTAAGCGGGGGACACAAATTCTCTGAATTAGCTTGTTCCCTTTATAAATTACGAGATATATTATATTTTTACTTCAATAAAGTGAATCTGTAAAAATATACATGTTTTTCATAATTAATATATAAAGTTGCTTATCATTTACTATCGAAAAAACGACAGGTCCCTTTTTTTTAGAATTTTACTTCTCACATAAAAACGTACTCTTCACAGTTCGTGTTTTATATTCTATGATTGAAAATTAATACATTTTTGAATATAGGTGATGCATGTGTCTAACTTCAATTTATATTTTATGCAGCCAACATTTATGAGGAATTGATCAAGTTTAAAATGATATCGTTTTTGTTTGATTTTTATCCGACTATAAGTTTTTTTTTAAATATTCGCGACTATCGTCTTCATCAATTAGACGCATGCCTTTTCACACATAACGAAGCGATTTGATGATGAAGACTCATTTCCATTGTTTACCCTATATATTTCCCGGGCAACAATTGATGGTAACATCAATGTTTTCTTGTTTTCATTTATATATTCATTTATATATCTTGATTGCTTCATCTTTCAACACTTTGACGTTTGTTGCAAAACCAAAGTATGACTATAGTAAAAAAAAATAAAAACTAGTGGTACTATGAGCACTGAAGCTCTCTAAATGATACTCCCGCCTCCCATACCATTATAATGGCAAAGTTCCTGTTTAGTTCTGGGACACAGGAAATAAGAGTCAGATCAAAAAATAAAGTATGACGCGCACAATTACAGAAGTAATAAAAAAAACTGTGAAAGTGCTATTTAATTTCATCCAATGGTATAAGAGGAGGTGCGGATAAGAGATGGGCACCCTTCAATATTACAGAGAGAATGGCAGTGTTCATGTTTTGCTATGGGGAACCCGAAATATGTGTCCGATTAAAAGCTAACTTAGGAGGTGCACAATGGCACTTTGTAACAGGGATTCCTTGAAAGTCTCGTTAAATTTCATTGAGTGGTATAAAACAAGTAGCAGATAAGAGATGGGTACCACAAAGAAGTATCGAAAAAATAAATCGCAAAATGCGAACCATGTATCCATGTATCCTTCCATTATCACTAAATCTGAGGTAATAAAAGAATGAGAGGGTATATGAACAATAAACTATGGTTCCATCAGACAACGCACTTGGTCTCTGTTTGCTAGGTTCAATGGCTGTATTTTAGAAGAACTCATTTTAATTTTAAGTCTGGAACTCCCACATACCCGATATACTCACATTCCCTTTCTAACCATGATATTTTTCAAATCCCATTTCAGTGATTGAAACCTTCAACATTCCAGTAAACCAAGATGTGTTTGATCTACATTACACTACATGTACTGGATTCCTTACCAATAAATGACCTTATAAACAAAGATACATTTCTGAATCCAGCAAATGATCTACCAAGTCTCTATCTTTACTACTATCAAGAAAAACTGTGGAGAAGCTTCATATGTACAGTGCTACAACAAACATTAGATTTACTCTTTATCAAATTTGGATTCTTTAGAACTCCAAAGAAACGTTTCAAAAGTAAATAGTATCAAAACATAATTAATCGTTTATAACTTCAAAATAATATCTTACGAGAAATTAAAAACTATGCTTTTTGATACCATGGATAACTGCCTTTTTAATAAACATGATGCTCCAAAATTTTCATATCTTGTACATGTACATGTAAATGATCATTAACAAAATACCTTCATTTAAAATATCCCTCTGATTCTACACTGTTAATTATTCTGTGGTTGATGATAAAAGGTTGTCGGAGTCCCTCATTAACAACATTTATGTAATCTTCGGAGACATTGTCTTCCAACAAACAATGAGGAATCTGGTGGGCACTATCAGCCGATCTGTTTTTGTTATATTCGTACGAAGCAGAATATAAAATTTTGTACAAGAGAAGAATACACTTGCCCTGGCCTTCAACTCAACACTCAGATATATCGACGAAGGTTTATCAATTAACAATGACAATTTCCATTCATATGTCATCTCGATATATTTACGTGAACTTGAAATAAAATACAACATTCATTTTATATTTGAATGTCTTACTGACTATAGACGATTTGTGGCAACTAACAAATGAATTGTATGACAAACGAAAGAACGTAAGCTTCCTAATTGCCATCTTTCATTTATTTGTATGTTTAATATTCTGCTATCACCACCATGTGTGGTTTTATCTTCTAGCGTATTTGATACTCAAGAAAATGCATAGAGCAAGATCAACTTCTCTCTGAATCAATTGTGACATTAAAAACGAACTCTGGATGCATAACATTTCTACGTTGCCTGTTTAAACATTTCCTTTGTCTATACCAATTTTTTTTCATGGGCAAAACTTTTTAGCCTGGACATTAACTTATCATAGGGAATGGTTGTGTATAAAGTTGAAAAATCGCAAAATTTTAAGCTGCTGATTTTGATAAAATCTTGTGTTTTCAAATTGTCCAAAAGTTCCTTGAAAATATTTTAAAAGCATCCACATCTGTTTTACACCACTTCTTGAATATATTTTTGCACAGTACTCTTGAAGTTTCTCCTTCAGTTTTGTTTATATCTTCAATATCTTAGTGAGGAGTAAAGAAAGAGGCTTGATTGAACATTTACTGGAACCAGCGATGTATCTTAATTGCAAGGATTCTTATGAAGTTTCGGTATCCAATATACGAGTATACATATGATACTGTTGTTCAAATTCATTTTGGTTCTTTGGGATATTAAAAATATTCAAAACTGATACACCGTATGATTTTGAAGAATTTCTTCTTTAAGGGGGAACTATGAGTATAGTTTGGATTAACACTTGTAGAATTAAATCCAAGTTCTTATAAAATACAATTTATATAATGAGCCTCACAAATGAAGACAATGTTACCTGCTTTGTCATCATTTATCCATTTCAAAGGTTACCTGCAGGTGAATAAAAAGTTGCATTTTTTCAGAATTTATTTGATACACAATTATTTTTTTAAAGGCCAATACGAAAAAGAAGTGCAATACTTTGATTTTTATTTTAACTTTAAACCTACAAAAATAATTGATTGAATATAGAGAGTTATATTGGTGACGTCCAAATGTCATACTTAATACAATCTAGACATTCATCTCTAATAGACATTGAACTGGAAAGGCGATATTTCTCTGTGTTTTATTCAATGACATGAACAAAAATGTGACACAAATTAATGAGGAAACCTAATGCTAATTTCCACCGACTCATTGTGAAACACTAGTAAAAATGTATCTATCATTTTTCAGAACAAATGTTTCTTAAATATGTACAATGAAAATGTTTAGTTCCAATGCAAATGTTTAGGCACAATACAATTTGTATCGGAAATGATGTTTTAATAGTGTAATTTCATATTGAAATTGTATCTCAACAGACTGAACAAAAGACATCTCGAAGCATTGCTACTAATTGATTCTTTCCGTTTTACGTTTCGATAGCAATGCAAAATTAAATAGTAATGAGTAAACCAGGGGAAATTAAATGCCAATTTACCACCTCACACACTGATCAATAAGACACACATTAGAATCCCTTTCAGTCTTCTAATGAGAGAAATAAAACGGTATAACATCAACAACTAGGGCAGACTGGTACTATTTGTGTAGCACATTCAGCATCGTAATTCAAAGCAAAAATATTTTTTTTCAAAAAAAGATGGGTGGATATGGCAGGCAAAATGCGTATGGCGTCAGATATTAAGAAATCATATTTTTTATGTAAATTGAGTATTTAAATTTACTTCTCATTTTTGAAATTGATAAAATTAAGAGAAAAAAAACCCAACATTTTCTGAGAGAAAAAAATCTCTTTAAAAATTTTTATTTAAAAAAATATTAAGTGGTATACGTGGGATTCGAACCCCAGCAACAAAATACCGAAGTATCATACTGCTCTGAGACAAACGCGCTAACCACTATGCTACATTGCTCCTGATGATTATGGGCATTTAAATCATGTTTCTGATATGACCCTTGACTTAATGGACTTGAAGTAATTCTCGGAAAGATTCGAATGTTTTGTCATAAAGTGTACTTTTAAGGTATAGTGGGTCTTCGCTCCATTTTTTTTTTTTGTAAACCAAAAAATATTTATTTTATGGCAAACTTTTAGGATTATCTTTCAAAAAAAATGGAGCAAAGACCCACTCATATTGAAAATGTTTGTTAAAGTATGAAAAAATGATCGTTCTTGTTCTTTTAAGTCTTTTTTTCATTTTTGTGAGATTTTTTTAAATCATAGAGATTTTACATTTAGTATACTTTAATATTAGATGAAATATGAAATAAGATTATGATATAATTGAGATTAAAATTTTTACTTCTTATCTGTCGCGCTATAGGCATTCTGCCCGCCTTATCCACCCATCTTCTTTCATTTCATATGATGAACCACTGCTTGTTTTTTTTAAGGTCACAAAAAGTGCGAAGTGCATTCAGTGCCTCATGGCAGCTCAGCCTCTGTGAATATTGTCAATATCAAAGAAAACATGGCAGTATTCCCAAAGTGCCACGAGATGCCCAAATATGTGTCTCATAAAATGTACTATGCACAGTAGCATATTTGTTGAAAACCCTATTAAAGCATCCTTAATTTTTATCCGGTGATAGAGGAGGAATTGCGGATTAGAGATTTATCCCCAAGTGCAACAGACGTTACGTATGCACAACAAGTTAAACAACAATATTTTCGTGCATTAGAATTTCTTTACTGGATTTTTTTTTATATATTTGTTCTTATAGTCAAGCTTTCTAATGTCCAACACAAGTAGATTATGATCAATATTTAAAGACCGAGTAGAAATCACAGTATTGATCAATAACATATACAAAAACTGGCCTAATACAAAACTTAGTATAAGTTCTCATGATTTAAAGACAGCACGTAATCATTTTGAAAATAAATGAATAGGGATATATTTAAAAATCAGTCGGATTCAACAGTCTAAATGAATGTCAATCAGGATGTTATATTATACCAATGCAGCACTGCATATGTCTATTGTTTCAAAATCATAATTTACAAATAAAATTGCATCATACTTCAAAATATTTAAAGCAGAGGGGTTTCCAATAAGAGGGATGTTTGACCTTCCATGCGTCCATAACACTTTTGTTATCCCTATCTCTTATCCACAGCTACCTCTCTACCATCTCATATATCAGAATAAATTTTTGTAAGACTTTAACAAAAGCTTTCTTCCATAGTACAATTGTGCACCTTCTATTTTATTATCTGATATGTTAAATATATGGGGTCTCTCATAACAAAAAATGAAATTTGCCATCATTACACTCACGTGGAAGCGATGGTTTTCATTTTGTGAGCTCGCAGTACCTCTTATCTTTAAATATATCTAAAGAATATGAAAAGCGGAATATATTCAATGTATGTTCATGATTTTTAATGATGAAATATGAAGATAACTAGCAGTTATCAAGGTCAAAAGCCCTTTGGAACATAACGAATTGGGGGCAGAGCAAACATGGATCTCAAAACATCAGAGGTTGAATCAGGTACCATTAAGGAGAAAGCCCCCCTTGTCAACTGGTCACATCCGCTGTGTTAGATCTGCAGGCAAACAAAAAAAGTTTCTAGGAATGCATAATGCATAAATAAATAACGAATGGCACAACAATTTGTCTGACAAATATTGGTCAACATTCCATCTATGGATAAATTGTATTTGCTAACAAGGGCATTACATTCCTTAAAAGTACACTTTATGACAAAACATTCGAATCTTTCCGAGAATTACTTCAAGTCCATTAAGTCAAGGGTCATATCAGAAACATGATTTAAATGCCCATAATCATCAGGAGCAATGTAGCATAGTGGTTAGCGCGTTTGTCTCAGAGCAGTATGATACTTCGGTATTTTGTTGCTGGGGTTCGAATCCCACGTATACCACTTAATATTTTTTTAAATAAAAATTTTTAAAGAGATTTTTTTCTCTCAGAAAATGTTGGGTTTTTTTTCTCTTAATTTTATCAATTTCAAAAATGAGAAGTAAATTTAAATACTCAATTTACATAAAAAATATGATTTCTTAATATCTGACGCCATACGCATTTTGCCTGCCATATCCACCCATCTTTTTTTGAAAAAAAATATTTTTGCTTTGAATTACGATGCTGAATGTGCTACACAAATAGTACCAGTCTGCCCTAGTTGTTGATGTTATACCGTTTTATTTCTCTCATTAGAAGACTGAAAGGGATTCTAATGTGTGTCTTATTGATCAGTGTGTGAGGTGGTAAATTGGCATTTAATTTCCCCTGGTTTACTCATTACTATTTAATTTTGCATTGCTATCGAAACGTAAAACGGAAAGAATCAATTAGTAGCAATGCTTCGAGATGTCTTTTGTTCAGTCTGTTGAGATACAATTTCAATATGAAATTACACTATTAAAACATCATTTCCGATACAAATTGTATTGTGCCTAAACATTTGCATTGGAACTAAACATTTTCATTGTACATATTTAAGAAACATTTGTTCTGAAAAATGATAGATACATTTTTACTAGTGTTTCACAATGAGTCGGTGGAAATTAGCATTAGGTTTCCTCATTAATTTGTGTCACATTTTTGTTCATGTCATTGAATAAAACACAGAGAAATATCGCCTTTCCAGTTCAATGTCTATTAGAGATGAATGTCTAGATTGTATTAAGTATGACATTTGGACGTCACCAATATAACTCTCTATATTCAATCAATTATTTTTGTAGGTTTAAAGTTAAAATAAAAATCAAAGTATTGCACTTCTTTTTCGTATTGGCCTTTAAAAAAATAATTGTGTATCAAATAAATTCTGAAAAAATGCAACTTTTTATTCACCTGCAGGTAACCTTTGAAATGGATAAATGATGACAAAGCAGGTAACATTGTCTTCATTTGTGAGGCTCATTATATAAATTGTATTTTATAAGAACTTGGATTTAATTCTACAAGTGTTAATCCAAACTATACTCATAGTTCCCCCTTAAAGAAGAAATTCTTCAAAATCATACGGTGTATCAGTTTTGAATATTTTTAATATCCCAAAGAACCAAAATGAATTTGAACAACAGTATCATATGTATACTCGTATATTGGATACCGAAACTTCATAAGAATCCTTGCAATTAAGATACATCGCTTTTCAAATGAAATCAGATAGTAAGTAGTTCACTAATGACCGTAGTTCATGGCGTTTTAGCCGTGAGGCCATCAATAAGATGAAGCAAATTTCCGAGGTAGTCACGAAGCAAAAAACATCTTCAGACGCGACAATTCAAATGTTTCAAACTGGCTATAGAGTTTACATTCATACATTCGTTCTTAATAGACAAATGCTTATGAATGAGGATCTACAAATATATATTTTCATTCTATATGTCTTCAAAATGATTCGCCACTTTTAGATATTTTTGATATTCCCAAAATTCAAAATGAATATGATTCGCCACACCTAATATACTGGATTCCTAAACTTCATAAAATTCCTTACAAAGATACATAGCGGGTTCCAGAAAATGCTCTACCAAACATATTTCTGTACTCCCCACAAAATTAACAAAAGTGCATGAGAAATATGAGGACAACTGTTCAACTACTTATTCAAGTTTTTCTCAACTTTATATGTGGATACCTAAAAACTCCAAAGAACTTTTAGAAAATTTAAAATCACAAAATTTTACCCCCCGCGAAAAAAAACAAACAAAAAAAACCCATTAATACATAATTTTTTTTTACACTTTGTACAACTATCCTCCATTATAGGTTACAGGTACACCTTGCTAAACATGTGTAGAAGTGCGGTGTATAACATTTAAACGGGCATCTGTTAAAGTTTATTAGATTGATAATAATAATTATTATTAATTAAATAATTAATAATAATAATTGATATGAATATCTTTATTACTTTTCTTATAATATAAAAAATTTAATCAAGTAACCATAAAATCAATAATTCTTAATTTAAATATAAGTATAAAACTGCACATTTCTTAATTTAAATATATAAGTATAAAACTGCAGATTTTTAACTTGCTAGCACAGCTGGCCGTGTGACGACACGGTGAAGGTTTCAATGCTTATAAGCATAATAACATTAGCAATTTTTTCTTCCAATATTCAAAAATCGTTGTTTAAATAAGTGACTCTCTCACTACCGATTGTAGGAGTGATACCATCTTTTTATCAAAACAAGTTTGCATTACAAAAAATCATATACCCCTGGTAGATGTATGTTGATGAAAACGTAGAAATTGTTACTTCACAGTTACAATGTAGTTTTTGAAAAAAAATCTTAGAAATAAATGGTCTTTGTTATTTTGAAGTTTCTAGGAACATTTTCGGGAATCTACGTTTTAATTCAATTTAAGTTTCCTCAATAAGATATGCTCACTCCTCCCTGGCACATGATCCCCAGGCACCTCTGGTGTTTTGGAGGTCTATGTTGTATCCAATGTTTAATGGACTTAAGAGCTTGAATGAAAAATATGGAGACAATGAACAGTATTCAAGATCAAAAGTCCATAAAACAATACAAAATAGGAGCAAAGCAAACACGGGCCTCCAAAACATCAGAGGTGGGACCAGGTGCCATGGAGGAGTAAGCATCCCCAGCCGATCGGTCACACCCGGTGCTCCTTGTCATAATCGGGTAATAACCGAAGAAATCTTCTTGACCCTTGGAGTTTGACATTCATTTGAGAAACTTCAACCCATGCCAAAGGATGCCATACGGTTACACCAGTGTTTTACAAACACATTGGGGGGGGGGGTTAACTGGTTTTAAACTATAATAAAATAGAATAAAATATAATCTATCTACGTATTTTTATATTCCAAGAAGTGTGTTTGACTTTAAGAATTTTCTTATTTGAATTTAATGTATATTGGCTCTGAATTTCACACCTTATTTGGTATTTTGCTGAATCGACAAACATTTTTGTGCATAATTTTATACTTAAAGCCAAATTTTTCAGTATGTAAAAGAAATTAGAATTCATGTTCTTCAACAAGATGTGTGTCCAAGCTGTAGAAAGACTATATCGCAATTGGACCTTTTTTAACCATTCAAAAAGAATCTTCTAAAGATATGAAAAACACTTAATCCATTCAGTCCCTGTTTGATGGGAGAACACTTAAGACAGATTATACATAGATATATATACATTCATTATCAGGCCTACATATGTTTCCTGGGAATATTGTTGAACATCACAGGAAATCCTTGTATTGTTATGTAAAACTAGGTCACAATTAAATCTATAGTTAAAGAGTGTCGACTTTACATTAACAATGGTATAGGCGAGTAATGTTACACACTGCACAGCAGGCTTCAAATAATTTATCTATTAATTTCTTTGTGTACCTGTAGTTCTATTAATTAATATTCATGTGCATCGATCGATTTTTACAGTAGCACACATTCACATGTAGGAGCTAAACGTCTCGTTCTTAATTTTTAATCCTTCTGGTAATAAAAACTGTTCTTTGCCTTCAGCTCTTATACTCCAGCCTATCAATATTAATGAATGAAGCAAATAAAAAGAATTAAATAAAAAAAAATTAGGTCATGATTTCATTTGGAATAATTTTCTATAGTTGAGACATTATCATTGATTTTGTACAAGTATATATATATTTGTATTTATTCAGCTAAATCTGTTTCTCACTAAGTATATATATATTTAGTGAGAAACAGATTTAGCTGAATAAATTTTTGTGTATAACATGTATAAGTTACCTTCCAATAATCTTAGGAGTAGTAACAATGTATGTACAAGTAAATACATGTATGTATTATAAAAGCGATTGCAGATCGATTTGAAATCCTGACTCTGTTACCATAGATATGAATTGTTGGACCATCATTAAAGTATTGATTTTCACGGTATCGATTTTTGCTACTATAACTCTGCATGGGACAATCTATGATTTCCTTCCATTTTAACTGATTCAGCGAGGCAATGAACCGGAAAATACCGCTATATGTCATTAATATCAAGTGTGGGGGATGATAGTTAACTTGTACAGCAGTGGCCAACCATTTTTAGCACCCTTTATAAATTTTGCAATAACCAGCATTTCTGTCGAGTATAACTATAAGTTCTGAGAGGAATATGGAATATGAAAGTAAAGAAATGTGAAGGAAAACGACAAATAAAGATCTAGTGAAACCGTCCTTCATGCGTTCCATGTCCGCTTTGATCAGAATTGACGTGCATACATTGTATAGTACCTGCAGATCAAATAGCGTTGTAAAAATGCTTACACAGTCACCGGAACTGAAACTAAATTGCAGCTTTGAAAGCCGGGTATATACGGTGTAGTATAACAATTGTCACGCTTGAGAAATATTCAATAGCTCCATCTATGGATAAATTGTATTTGCTAACAAGGGCATAACATTGTATTAAATTTAAAAGTTTAGAAATTAAAAAGTATATATACTGTGATACATGTATGTCAAGATTGTTTGAATTTCTTAAATTGCAAAATTTTAATGTAACAATTGTATCGACCACAGCAATTGCAAAATGGGTTCACATTAATATTACACATGTATATATACATTCATAACATTGTACATGTTTGCTGATGGGCTTTGTTGTCTAAGGTTGGATTTATTGAATAGATTATCAATGTTGTAATAAATACGAACACTGTGACTTGAATCTCGACGCGGTGGTAGAATAAATCCCCATCTATGATTTTTCAACTAGTAGATGAAAGTAAATGGACGAATTAGAAAAAGTATCAGTGACATTTCATAATGGCAACTCACTAAACATCTTAAAAAATTTTAACTGCTTAAGAAACGTGTGTGAGAGTGTACAAGTGTTTATCGATATTACATTATAAATATTAACTCCTGTATTTGTTACCCTCATTTTTTGTATAGAGAGGGCAATTATAAGCAGTTTGCCTACAGTATCCTGAATAAATATTATTTGAATCATACCCTAAATCAAAAAAAGTCCTTGAAGAGACTGTTTTTCATTCCCATTTCGAATGTGGAATAGCTAATAATAATTAATGGATTTAAATTATACTAGAACTGTCCAAATGGGAAAAAATAACCCCCGCTGGGTTTTTCACAGGTACGTTTTTCCATTATAAAGATATGCATCAAACATGAATCATACAATTTTTCTTTCAGTGACCTTGAACTTACACAGATGACCTTGGGTCAAGGTCATGACACACCCATAGGTCAGGAGGTATCTTTGTGTGAAATGAGAACCTACCAAGTTTATCCAGAAGCAAGATATGGACCGGACACCAATTATGAAATTTTTCTTCCATTGACCTTGAACTTCCCCAAATGACCTTGGGTCAAGGTCATGACACACCCTTGTATCATGGACAATCTTTGTGTGATATGAGAACCTACCAAGTTTATCCATAAGAAAGATATGGACGGACACGAATTATGAAATTTTTCTTCCAGTGACCTTGAACTTCCCCAAATGACCTTGACACACCCTTTGGTCATGGGCAATCTTTGTGTGGAAAAGTAGATTCTAATGTTCCTCCGTAAGAAAGATATGGACCGAACACGTTTGCACAGACAGACAGACAGACAGACAGACAGACAGACAGACAGACGGACGGACAGCTAGACAGACAGACGGACAAGGTGATTCCTATATACCCCCCCCAAACTTCGTTTGCGGGGGGTATAAAAATGTTACAAGTTTCATTCAGGTAAAACCTGAACTGTCATCAGAGCGGCAATTCAAAATAGACTGTATTCGATACTGTCTATAGTATAAACTACAATAGCAAATATTTTCAACAAAATCGATCAATGAATTATGTACTTGAATGAGATTCATATTTGCATCAAGTTTAATCTGATGTCTATTGATGAATTATATGCGAATTTAAAATTTAATAATGATGTGTAAAAGTGACTATTTTATGCTAGGATACGCTTCAGCTCATTTATGTAAAGGCTATGATATATACCTTTATGTGATTATTGATAGGTCTTTTGAGTGGAAATCAATGTAGTTTTTTTTCCTATTTGAACCCATAAATGTGTAAGGGGGAATTCAGATAAATTACTGTAATTTCAATAATCTTTCTTTAAAAATATTATCACAGCATTTGCAGTTAAGCAAGTAAGAAAATACATGAATTATTCAACTAAATAATAACTATAATGTGTAAATAATAACATAATTTTTAGTTTGATTTTAATGAATAAATTATTGTATAAAAACAATAAATATTTCGGTATGAAAAACATGCTAAAATCATTTTTTTACAAAAATAATGACCATACATACACCTAGTTATGGAGAAAATCCCCATACAAATGTATATAGCATTTCTTTACAAGAGTATTATAACAAAATAAAGAGTTAATTAGTTTCCTCAACTCATATAAAACAAGAACGGTTTCAAAAAAGTTGGGAATTGACAAAGAATTTATGTGAGCAACCATTAATCAAATATTGCATCATCATAAATCCGGATGTTCTTTTCTTCATTCGAGATTTCTCTAAAATTATCAATGAGCATCTTCTTGTTTGTTCGTAACCTACTTTTTTTCCCCCCAAAAGTACGATTTTTATTTAAAATTTATTTAAAATTTCCAATAATTTTCTCCAACATTTAATCCAGTATAAAGATAAATACAGGAAAGGTTCAAATGAATAAGATTTTTAATAATCTGTTTATTTTTCAGAGTTTGTTATAGACTATAAACTCAGTTGAGTAAGTATAAGAATAAATATGGGTATAAATGCAGTCAATCAATATATTCAAAAAGGTTAGGTGCAAAAGCATAGTTTCCCCTTTAGAAAATTTAATTATTCTCTCTGTTTCTTTAAAAGTATGATAAAGAAAATTCAATAAAATAGGACATGTTTTACTGTATCATTAAGATTTTTTTACTTCAATAAAAAAAATAGTATAGGTATTTGAAAGATAACATTTCAAGCATAGGTTGTTAAAATCTTATCATACAAACTATCACTTTCCTATGTGAAAACTGTGAGAAGCCCGAAGCAATACTGCTATATTGTTTAGAGTGAAGGTAACAAGTAGCTTGCTACATATAATTTTGTATCCCTTTAGTTATTGTTAGACCTAAATCACTTAAGGTCTTTGACAACCGTCTATGAGTTATCTTAGTTAGTGGAAAACTACAACGTGATGCTCAGGCAAATTAAAAAGTAAGTAATTGCACTTCCAACACCAAATCTGCGAGAATATGAGCAACGCATGCGCAAAAGTATGTAACCAACACCAAACGTTTTCTGTACCAGCGACCCAAGACACTTATTCCCAGTGTACAATCTGGTTCATAAAAGAACTCCTTCATGATGCAATAAAATAATTATGGTGGTTTAGAACCCGTAAAAATTGTACAAATATGTACCATTTTGACAATATTTTAAAACGGTAATTTCAAATAAAGATGGACATACTTCAAAATGCAAATACTAATAACGAATAACCTCTAAATAGAAAATGTAATTGCTGGAAAGCTCCATATCTAATTAATGCATATATCACGTTCTATATAATTCTTGTTATTATTAAATCAAAGTAATATTCAAACAAGCATTAAATGCATTATTATAATAGTGTATTTTACTATTATTTTATAGTACTATTTACGGCCGAAATCAACATGAAATTGATAATGTTGAACATAAAATCGGTTATATTCAAACAAGCAATAACTACATAATTTTAGGTAAGTTAATTGTCCTTCGCTCTGGTGTATTATGGCTACAATTGATCATAATGAACTTAAATTTCATATGAGATCATTTTTAAATATCATAAATCGATCAGGCACACAAAGTTAATTACACAGTCTATACATAGGAGTATATAAACGTCACTGATAACAAAAAAATTACGAATCAATCTTAAAGTACACATACAAGTAAAAAGATCACCTTCTTATGGACAAAACCATTCACCAGTGGTTAAGGCATTATGCATTTGAAAAACTGGGAGTTCTGAAATGCGATTTAAAAATCGAGTATAAAATAAAACATTGAAAAAAATGACTATATCAGTATATGAAAATACAAGTGATACAGAATAATTAGAATAGAACAGAATCAACATGAACACATTACTCACAATCCTAAAGGATACAGGCATATCACAGAATAGGTACTGGTACCTATAGAATTGTTTCTCCTGTATGACAGATATGTATTGTCTATTTGATGTTGTCCCTTTCATTAACAGAAAATTCTGTCTGATAAAGGAGAACAGGGAACCCTATATTGACATCGAATTCCATAACCATTGTTATACAGAAAAAATCACATTTTTGATAATGCATGTTCTTTGTATTTTTTTTTCTTTACACAGAAGTATTGAATGGAATGTTGAAGACAATAACAATAGCAACGAGGAATGAACGTTGATACATAAATCTACTCCATTCCTCATGTTACCTCTTTGGCTTTGGTTTAATGGGATATTTAGCTATATATTGATTCCATGTAGCCATCATGGACTCGGGAGAAGGAATGCGATGATAGGCCACAACCGTTGCAAAATTCATAGACATGGCTGCCTTGGTGTCCTTGCCGGGGTTCATGATAACCATCCCACCATGATTACGTGGGGATAATTTGAGCTTTCTAGCTATTATTCCTAAATAGGAATCGTCAATTGAAATTGTTTTCACATAAGGAAAGGCAGCGGCAAATGCTCTAGTCACATCCCAAGACATCAGAATGCCACCGCCAGCTAAATATGGCGGATATTTATCAAACGGATAGTCTTCCCAGGAAACGAACCATTTAGAACCGTTGTCTCTGAAGGGCGTAGATCGTGGTAGTAACTTTCCCAACATAAGTCGAGGCTCCTTGTCTTTATTCTGACGATAGCTGTCCAGGTTTTTGACAATAACAAACACATCGTCATCAACAAAAAGGTTAAAGTTTGCGTTTGGACAATGTCGTACTACCCAGTTGTAACCCATGATTGTTTTCAATGTATTATTAGAATACTGATCAACAAAGTTTTCTTGTACTATATCCTTGTATTTTTGAGCTTCTTGGGCGATTTCTTTCTCAAATTTTGCCATTTTTCCAAGCAGAAAGACTACGGACACGCCATTGTAAAGGGACTGATTTCCCCAGGTCTGTCGGATGGTTTCGCGACTTTTAAAATTATCTGCTTTAGATTTCACAAGAACAACCATATGCAAATTTTCAATTTGACAAGCATTTTCAGCCTCATGTACAAACTGAAAAGGATGAGGATTAATTTGTTTGTTTTTTATTTTCTTTTCTTCAAAAATATTTTTTGTAAGTTGAACAAGATCTATCTCTAATGGATACTTTTTCGAATCAAAACCAAGTTTCTTTTTCCTAATATCTGTCGTGTCAAGGGGAGGTCCGACTTCCATGTGAACCCCATTCTCCGCATAGCTATCACTCGGATCAAAAAATGGATAACGTCTTTTCATGTTCTGGTTTACAACAGGTGATTTCTTCCGCGCTGCTACAACTTTTGAAGTGGACAGTGCGAACTGAGAACGTGCTATTTGGACCGCAGTGGACGATGGGGAATATTTGTTATAGGTTTGAACAAGTGTCTCAGAGTAATTGTAGTATACCCAGTTCATCATATTCAGCACGGACAGACACAGGGCGACGATAATGAGAAAGTTCCGTAGCGAGTTTCCCAGCAGTATCCTCGTGCATTTGAATTTCTTCATCGTGTGTCTCTTCAATTTCTCTAGGTTGTGATTTTATTCTAAATAATAAAAGACAACATATTAAGATAAAATTTTATACATTAATTACAGTCTTTGTTAAAAAGAAATGTTTTCTATAACACTTTTAAAAGAAGGAGTCGTTTTTAAAGAATGGACACATACATATACGACACCATCCTCCAGCCTCATCAATAGGGGGGGGGGGGTCGATTGTAAAATTTCTAACTACAGTGAACAAAATGAAAAAAAATTAGGAAGATAAATTTGCCAGCATGTTAGTTAATATCATTTACTTAATTATTCAAAAGTTGAAAAAAAGAGAATTTCATAAATCCTGCCAAAATAAAGAGCATATTTTACCACTCTAATATATTCATGTAATCCTGTGATATGGACGTTTATTAAAATACTAAACATGTATATTTGCAAGGGCAGAGATCGGAAGTCAACCGAAAACAAAGCATATACATAACCGGGGGGCGACAATACTTAGTACATGTATTTGCACTTTTTGCTCAAGAGATATC
Source organism: Saccostrea glomerata (assembly GCA_003671525.1). Taxonomy (NCBI): domain Eukaryota; kingdom Metazoa; phylum Mollusca; class Bivalvia; order Ostreida; family Ostreidae; genus Saccostrea; species Saccostrea glomerata. The sequence goes on along the minus strand of PRKT01000110.1, from coordinate 188,740 downwards.
ATTGCAAATGCCAAAAAAAAATTCTATAAAATCCTTGAACGTTATTCCAGGTTTGAAGCATTTTAACAATTTTTTTTAATCTATTTTAATTTGAACATATAACATTTAAACCGAGAGGGCTATCGATTCTGTCTTAGCTCTTGCTGTTACTCTTGTAAAATAGGAGAATATTGTAATACAATGGGTGTATCGAGATATTATCTGACACGTTTCATGAATAAAACATCTGAAAATCTAAAAGCCCTTTTCTATTCTGTTACATAATATCAGTCATTTCAAGATTACATCTCCTCTCTTGTCTTTTATAGAAATAACTGTGTAGCTACCTAGGGTGAATTTTCATCGATCGTGTTTCATAGGTATACTATTCAACTAAGAAACAATGCAAGAACCGTTTTTCTGATTGTTGTCATCTTTCAGAAGTATAGAGTGGGGAAGCTGAAAATATGGTACGACAGATGCGACACAAAATAGTGAATTCACGAAGTATCCTTATCCCATCATAAAACAGTAAAGGTGTCAGAGTTTAGAAACCTCTTTATTTACACGGTGTTTGTTTAGTGCATGTGTTTACACAAATAATCAGGAAGTTGTTTCAAATGCATGTAAGGGCTTACAATGTTTTACCACTATTGCTAGTTTGTAATCAGGGTGTCAAACGAGAGAGAGAGAGAAAGAGAGAGAGAGAGAATTCCACCTGAGTTGTAAAACACACACTCACACACACACACAAATAACCTTTCACCTTAATTTCAAATATATTTGCCATCATTACACTCACGTGGAAGCGATGGTTTTCATTTGGTGAGCTCGCAGTACCGCTTATCTTTAAATATATCTAAACAATATATAAAGCGGAACATATTCAATGTATGTTCATGATTTTTAATGATGAAATATGAAGATAACTAGCAGTTATTAAGGTCAAAAGCCCTTTGGAACATAACAAAATGGAAGCAGAGCAAACATGGATCTCAAAACATCAGAGGTGGGATCAGGTACCATTAAGGAGACAGCCCCCCTTGTCAACTGGTCACATCCGCTGTGTTAGATCTGCATGCAAACAAAAAAGTTTCTAGGAATGTAAAATGCATAATGAAAATAACGAATGGCACAACAATTTGTCTGACAAATATTGGACAACATTCCATCTATGGATAAATTGTATTTGCTAACAAGGGCATTACATTGTATTAAATTTAAAAGTTTAGAAATTAAAAAGTATATATACTGTGATACATGTATGTCAAGATTGTTTGAATCAAACCAGTTAACCCCCCCCCCCCCACCAATGTGTTTGTAAAACACTGGTGTAACCGTATGGCATCCTATGGCATGGGTTGAAGTTTCTCAAATGCATGTCAAACTCCAAGGGTCAAGGTAAAAATGTTGGTATTCAAAGGAAGGTCTTACATGTATCGCAAAGAATACACCTATGAAATATGAAAGCCCTAGCTCTAACTGTTCAAAAGTTATGACCAAGATTTAAGTTTTTTATTACAGTTCTCAGGTGAGCTTGGACTTTCAGTAAAGCGTGGCATTCTCGGCGCAACGTTATCTGGGCAAAACTATATATTCCATCGAATCTTCGATTGGGGCATAAGAGAGAGAGAGAAAGAGAGATGCCTTTCAAGATTAAAAAAAACTATATAAGGCCATCAAATAAAGTTTGTTTGCCCTCTCCCGACTCAGGGTAAAAACATTGGGTCGGTAGGTAGGTGGAAAAATTTCAACATATTTGTTGACGGGATAAGAAGAATAAAAACAAAAAACAAAATACCTTGGTCTGTAGGAACGGAAAAAGTCAGCTGCGTGGTCGGGAGGGACAACCAAACAATATATATATATATATAATATAATATATATTGATTATGAATTTTCTGCTTTCTTTATAAATATACTATACTTCCCTTATATCTAATGTAAACGTATAGATATCAAAACAAATCTGTTAATAACCTATTACTAAGCAGATTTTACACAAGATAAAGTTTTGCTTTCTCGTTCCTTAATTGTTGAGATACGATATTTAGTTTGACATTTTATAAAATAAACATAGAAAATCTAAAAGAAAAAATAATAATAATAAATTAGATAAGTCTCTGATATTTACACGCTATGTTACATGTATATTGTTTTGAGGTTTTTTTGTCTGTTTGTAATTTGAGCAATTGAGCTGTGACAGGGTTAATATCGTTTCATATTGACCCGTCAGAGACACGTACTGGGCCTCTTCTTTGTCAGTAGAACATTTAGAGGACCAAACATGGTAAACTGATATTATAGTATTGAAAAGGTGGTAAAATTTTAATGAGTTTATTGAATTTCAATAATACGCGAAACACTTATTAAATAAATATTTACTTAAATCAAAAGAAGAGTGAAGTTTAACATAGTATACATGTACATATTTGTAGATGTGCGATGTTGGTGAATGTATAGAAAAAATACGCATGTGCTGATCTTAAGGGTGGCCCGGATCCCCACCGCTCCCCAGATTCTTTATAAAAAGCCTCAAAACTTACCCCCAGGAAATACGGACTCCTCATGAGGCTCCGAGCGTCATGAAAAACAATACATGTGTATATGAAGCACTGATGCTCCCGTATGGCAGAGTATGGAGAGGGTTGAGGTTTATCAAATGCAAGTCAACCCCCAAGGTCAAAAGGTCAAATTTGTTGGTATCCTAAAGAAAGAATTTTCACAAGGAATATACCTGTGAATTTATTTGACCTAGAACTCACAGTTCAAAAGTTATGGACAAAGTTAAATTTTGAAATAAAAAAATGGTCAAACTGTAAAGTCTAGGTCAAATATTCTACTTTTATATCTATTGAAAAGTCTTGTCATAGTAAATACATATGTGAAGTTTGAAAGCCCTAGTACCAACTATTTTAAAAGTTCTGGTCAAAATAAAAGTTCGGAAATTTTTGTTCAAGAGGTCAAATTTGGTGTTACCTGAAGGAAGGTCTTGTCACAAGGAATACACCTGTGAAATATAATTTATGATGATTACAGGGGAATAAAAATCCGAGAAAATTAGCAGCGGGAAAGCCGGTACTTTGTATCAATATATATGTTAATCTTTCCATAATTACACATCATAGGCGTCGGAACGGGGGGCTTCCCACTTTTTTGGCAAAGATAGACATCACATAATATAGGCATTGAAAATTGGTGGTTACCATATAGGCATTGAAAATTGGGGGTTACCATTGGTTTACCCCCCACCCCCCCTCACACACACACTTTCAATTTGCTTCCAGCGCCTATGTACATCAAATCTCATATACACATCTAACACAAAATCTTCTTCCACATGATATTTCACTACATGAACCAGTTATGTATAAAAATTGTTTATTCTATCATTTCATTTGCATGCTACGAAAGCCTCTTAGAATCAATCTAGAGAGAAAAAAAATTAAAAGGCGTTATAACGCCTTTCGAAAAGGCGAAAAAAGGCGTTATAACGCCTTTTGAAAAGGCGTTATTTATTACGCCTTTCTATTCTAAAAGGCCTTATTACGCCTTTCCAAAAGGCGTTATTGCGCCTTTCTCAAAAAGGCGTTATTACGCCTTTTTTAAAAGGCGTTATTACGTCTTTTATTTTCAAT
>PRKT01000110.1:83012-184337 GCA_003671525.1 Saccostrea glomerata | reverse complement strand
CCTTTTAGAAAGGCGAAATAACGCCTTTTGGAAAGGCGTAATAACGCCTTTTAGAAAGGCGTTATAGTACCTTTTGGAAAGGCGTAATTACGCCTTTTTAAAAGGCGTAATAACGCTTTTTTAAATGGAAAGGCGTAATAGCGCCTTTTGGAAAGGCGTAATTACGCCTTTTGAAAAGGTGTTATAACGCCTTTTTGAATGAAAAGGCGTTATAACGCCTTTTTTCGCGTTATTACGCCTTTTCAAAAGGCGTTATTACGCCTTTTTAAAAAAAATTCTCTTTAGAGTGATTCTTATAGGCTTTCGTAGTATGCAAATATTTTGATCCGCACCTGAAATATTTCATCAAAGTGTACAAGACGCTTTCTTGATGTATCCAATTTCATCAAACGCAAATAAGACTACAACGATGTCACACGTGGAACGTTATCAACATCGTTTACAGCATCTCCACAATGAATCTGCTTCTAATTTTGGCTTTTATCGTCGGTGCGTCATCAGACAGTTTTTACAGTTATAGCGTAAAACAGGGAGACAAAGAAACAGACCTGAGTCAATATGCAGGAAAGGTAAAACGAGAGTTTTGTTAAATTTACAGAACACTGAGTGCATTAAAATCGCTAGCCCCTATTCTGCTCATTGATTGACAGCCAGTCTACATCTTTTTATTTTGCATTTATAAATAATCCAGGATTGTTTGTTGAAATGTAAACACTATTCTTCGCTTTCATTTGCTTACTTAATTATCCATACCTTTAATAAGTAAAGCGAGGAAGAACAAATATTTATAATTAATGATATATTATAAAATGATAAATGAATCCATTTTTCAACTTTGAGAATCCCAAATTTTTTTTTTCAGGTGGTGCTTGTGGTGAATGTGGCGTCTGAATGTGGCTACACCGACGGTCATTACAGATCTCTGGTCCGACTACAGGACAAGTTAGGCTCCAGTGATAAATTCTCTGTCCTGGCCTTTCCATGTAATCAGTTTGGTAAACAGGAGCCTGGGGTATAATAAAACTCTAATAACTTCTTAATTTTGAAGATTTCATTTGAATCACTGATTAACAGAAATAATGAATCATTCTGAAAATATTCAAATAGAGCATTCTTATGATTTTTCAGAGTTATAAAGAAATCCTGTCTTTTGCAAAGAAAAATTACAAAGTCAACTTTCCAATATTTTCCAAAATTAATGTAACTGGAGAAGGCGTTCCTGAAGCTTGGAGATATTTAATTGGTAAGTAATTAACATCCTTAATCTAAATATCAGTCTTAAGTAACATTTCCAAACCTAAATATCTACAGTAAACAGTAAACTTAGCACCCTTTATGTAAATATCAAAGTCTTAAAAAATAACATCCTTAACCAAAATATCTACAGGAACCAGAACATATAACAATCTTAATCTAGATATCTACAGTAACAAGCCAGTAAAATCCCTAATTTAGATATCTATTGTAATGAGTAAGTAACACCCCTAATTTAGATACCTATTTGAGTAAGTAAAATCCCTAATTAAGATATCTATGGTAACGAGTGAATAAAATCCCTAATTTAGATACCTACAGTGTCTAGTGAGTAAAATCCCTTATTTAGATATCTACGGTATTGAGTAAGTAACATTCCTAATTTAGATATCAATGGTAGTGAGTAAGTAACATTCCTAATTTAGATATCAATGGTAGTGAGTAGTTAGTAATTGTTAATTTTGATATCCACAATTAATATCAAGTAAATAACATCCCTAATTTACCTAGATATCAATAATAAAGAGTAAGTATATGTAACATCCCTAATAAGTCTACATATGTAGATATCTACAGTAACAATTAAATAAGTAACATCACTACAGTAGCTTAGATTATAAGTAATATCCCTAATCCCTATGAATTTGAAAAGGAAATTAAAGAAGTAAAGAAATGAAACAGATTTAAATTTAACAGATATATATATAGACTTTAAATAAAAGAAAAACCTTTGATATTATAATAGACTTGGTTCTGTTATGCCAAATCAGGTTTGTTCTGTGTGAATTGTTTTCATGCATATTTATTATGTTTTTTTTTATTGTAAAGAATGAAATCTAAGAAAAAAATACATTATTTTGTTAATATCACTTCCAAGATTGTAAGAATTATAATAAATTAAACACTTATTTTCCATACTATATGGAGATCATATAAACAATTTTATTTTGATAACAACCTCTAAATCTATCTCTGTACAGAAAACTCTGAAGAGCCAACATGGAATTTCTGGAAATACCTGGTAGATGAGAAAGGGCACATGGTTCGAGCCTGGGGCCCTTGGATATCAGTAGAAGATATCAAACAGGATATCATAGATGTCATTGATGGAAACTATTCTGTTAATGCTCAGAAGAGGGGGGAGCTATGAACAGGATCTCGCTAGTCAATGTTTGATAATGTACTTAACAATAAGTGTTTACATTTCCCCCTTAACTGTAAGTGTTTACATTTTCTACGGAAGCAATATCCAAATCAATAATACATGTGTATTTATTTTCATTGATTATTGCAAAGCAAGCTTGAACTAAAATGCTTATTTTTTTTTGTATTTTTTTTTATTTAAAAAATAAGTTTAAAAATTCAAATATATTCATTGGCCTATCCATGCACATCTGAGGAAAAATGTGTAAACAAATTAAAGTGAATGGCCATGGGTGCATAAGGAAAAAAAAAAAAAGTCAAAGGTTTTTTTAAGGCTCTTTAATGTAAATTTTATTTATTTTTTTGTTTGCAACACACCTTTGGTGTTGAATACGAAGGGAAACAATATTATTTGTCTAGACTTTATCAGGGTTAAATCTTTAAAAAAACATTGTGAATATGTAGTTATTTAAAACAATGAAGTTAATTTTGTTTTCTTCAGAGAAGAAAGAACAAAATATTTGTAGTGTACAACATTCAAGATTGTTTATCATATCTACATCTTTGCTAAATTCTCCCTAATTAAAAAGTATCAGATGGAAACACAGTTTAAGGGAGATAACTCTAACATGGATTTAACAAACCAAAAAAAAATTGTCACAAATCATTAATTACAAAATACCATTTATGAATCACATCATTAAATTGAGGGATTGTATGTACATTTACTTCCCAATATTTTCTATTTATTTTTTGTTGGATTACTGTTCATTTACATAATTTTGATTGATGCAAATCACCATGCATAAACATTTTCATCCAATAGAATCGAACAACTTTTATTAGACATGTATGTAAAACATAAGCCTGTAATAATCATATAGTAAGATTGTATGATATATAGGGGGAGAATATGTTTAATTAAATTTACTTATTTATATTATAATTGAGTTTGGAACAAAGAAATGTTTGGATGGAACTAAGTAACATGAATGTATATTAGTTTTTCTTGAGGTAAAGGAAGTAATTGCCAAAAAGAAAAAAAAAACATCTGGAAAACATTGACTCCTTGCAATAAATCAGTTGTTCTGAAATAAGAATATGTTTTCTTAAACAGCTGAAGTCGTGACCTAGTCCTGTATAAATGATACACATTTATATAAGGTTTTCAGTGCTCAAATTAAAAAAAACAAAAACATTGAGTCTAAGATCTGGAACAATATGTTAGTCTTATGGTCAGTTAAATCAACTTATGCAAACAGTGGCTGAAGTGTTTATGAGCCATAGATACAAAACTGATTATAACCTCTACGAGGTGAGTTAGCTTAAAACTACAGGTACTGTGAATATTGAGCTCACAAAATTATATTTCTGCTTCCATATGAGTATAACATTAGAGTCAGGTTTTTTTGCGACGAGAAAGCCTTTTATGTCCTATCAGAACATTTGAGGTACACAATGGGAGCATGCAAAAAAGATTGTATTCATTAAATTCTATAAAGTGGTATAGGAGGAGTTTCGCATAAGAAATGAGTGTCCCGGATATTATACAAAGTACGATGACAATGTCTATCAACCCAAATATAAGTCCATTCAAAACTTAAAAGTTAGGATGTCCGCAATGACAATATGAATTTTGTGAAACTTTGATTAAATTATTTTAAGTGGTAAAGGAGGTCATTATGCAACAACTATTTAATGATAGTTCTTTAACTGACATTTAGTGGTTTACGACGAGTAGTGAATAAGGATTGGCTACGCTCAAGCATTCAAGACGGACATCACCATACATATGTACTTTTAATTTTTAAGCAAGAGATGAGAGTATGAAATATATGGATATAACAAACAGTATTCAAGCTCAAAAGTCCATTAAACAATACAAAATAGGAGCAGAGCAAACAAAGACCAAAACAAAAAGAGGTGGGATCAGATGCAATGGAGGAGTAAGCATCCCCTGCCAACCGGTCACACCCGCCTTGTGTTCCCTGTTTTGAGCAGGCAATAATGGCCAAACAATTAGTATGAAAAATGCTATTCAACATTTGACTTAATTGATGACAAGGTCATTGTATCGACCATTGAACTTACGAAATGATGACGTTAAAGGAGACTGCTGATATTCTTGTTTCAGCAAGTTGTTTGTCAATAAAGTCCTCGTTTCAAAAATATTCCACACGTAGAGCATGCTCTTGCATATCAAATCAACTGATAGATATAAACCCTGTATATAGGTGAAGAAGGTATATTGCTGCATAAGTAAGGGTATTTGATTGAAAAGTTAGTTAGCTCGCTTGTCATGAAACTTGGTTCGATTACCATTAACGTCTTTTTCAAGTATAATACATAAATATGATACAGATGTATCAGACTCTGTGTTATCTTTTATTTCATCGTATCGAAAAACGTAAGGATGAAAATAACCATGCACTGTTAATTTTCAATACGTCGTCGATATATCTAAATGTCGAGTTGAAGGCCACAGCAAGTGTTTTCTTCTTGTCACGTATGAAATTTTTGACAAATTCTGCTTCATATAAAAACAAAAATGGGTCTTCTAATAACTGGGCGCCATTTCTTATAGATGAATCATGTTGAGATAACGAACAGTATTCCAGATCAAAAGTCCATAAAACAATATAAATAGGAGCAAACACGGGTCTCCAAAACATTGGAGGTGGGATCAGGTGCAATGGAGGAGTTAGCTTCCCCTGCCGACCGGTCACACCCGCCGTGAGATTACATGAATAACTTTAACTGTCAGCCTAAATAGTGGATTGATGCAATATGCTTTAAATTCTTTGAGTTGATGCACTATTGCATATTCATTGTGATGTTGACTTTAAACTGATTCTGGTTTAAAGACCCGTCTTAATTGTTTATCCCCGAATATGTATCTATGCATATTTTAGTTTAATACAAGACGGCATTGCATTAAAAGTTCTTTGAAATAATTTTTATACTTATAACTGGTCTTCGTAAACAATTGTGCTGTTACATGAATTCGTAGACAATTCAGTATGAAAATAATGGTCAAACAATTAACTAAAATTTGACTCAAGCCAGTTTGTATTTACAAACATGGTCATGCATCGACCATAGAGGATGCAAAATAATGACTTTAAAACTTGAACATTGGTCCACTGGATCATAAATTTATTTGCAACGAGCCTGCCTCGGTTTAGAATATGTTTTTACATAAAAATATTTGCAGTTGATAATATTATAATTAATTGCTTTGTAAGTAAATTGACGATATAAAAGTTGAAGTCATAACATTTATCATTTGTAAAGTTTAGAAAGTCAAAATGTGAAATTCTGTGATGTCTTGTTTGTAATTCAAAAGGATATATCCAATCAACGTATACTACAGGGTGTGGTATGTAAATTGACAAAACGCCTTTTTCACATCAAGATTAATGACACACACAGCTAGCCAACACAAAACTACCAACAAAAGCCAACTTTGGAAAACAACATTTCAAGAATTAAGTATAAACTTATGTTTTGGGTTGTGTCTGAATGAATTTGAAAAATAAATAATCAATTTACGCGGGCATAGACCCAATATTGAATTACTTTCTTATTTCATTTTACGTACTGTTAAACTAAGTCAATTTGATCAATATTGAAAATGAAGTTCAAAGGAAACTTTTATAACCATTCCAACAGAGTCCATAATTGACATATCAAATGGATTTTTTTTTACTTAGAACTTAGAATTTCAGACGATAGAAGTAGAAGTCCCTGTCAAAAGTGACAGTTTTTATAACTATCCTTTTGGATGAGGTCGAGATAAAAATACTTGTCGATCCCTCTTATCTAATGAGAAATTCCGCATTTAAGACATTCAAACTTTGATAACGGAAGCTTGCCATTTCTTGAATTATAAAGTACTTGAGTTGTAGATTATTTAACAAGCTTCAACTAAATATATCTCACCTGTAAAAATGTAAAGGAAACCAGAATCTGAAACATCAAAGTATGTATCCTATTTTAAATAAAGATTGGTCATCACTGGTTAGAACACCGTTAATAATTGAAATAATATATTTCTTTCGATTTTATCCGTGCCTTTAACTTATTTCATTGTGTAGCATTCGGGTCGCCAATACTGAAATAATCGTGTTTAATAAAAGGAGAAAATTCTTCAAAATCATATGTCAGTTTTGAATATTTTTGCTATCTTAACAACCAGAATGAATTTGAATATTAACCATATCCATATTGGATTCCCAAACTTCACAAAAATCCTTAAAAAGATACTTAGCGGGATCCAGTAAATGTTCTACCAAACCCCCTTTTTACTCATCACTAAAATATTAACAGTCGGGAAAGAGAAACTTCAGGAGTATTGTGCAACAATATATTCGAGAAGTAGTGTAAATCAGATGTGGATAATTAAAAAATCCAAGGAAGGAACTTTAAGAAACTTTGAAATCACAAAATTTTACCGAAATCAAGCTCATAAAATCATACGACTTTTTAAAACTTATTTACAACCATTCCCCATGATAAGTAAAAGTCCAGGCTTTTTTATATCACTGAAAACTGATTTTTTAAATAAAAATGGAACTCGTTAATTTACTTACCTTGTCATTGGTCATTTACAAAATTATTTTGTTTAAAAACATTCTGATTGTACATACAAGTACTCTGGAGCTGATATTAAAAAGATGCATGTTTTTTTATTGACAATATCTATGTGGTTTTTGGAGACCAGATCTATTGGGATTCCCATGGTATCAATAGATTACCTAATTTTGTTGTCAAATAGGACAGAATTTGTCCAATATCTTATACACGAGAAGATAACTAGCTGTGGTCTTCAATTCAAACTGTTTTGAAGGTCCATGATTACTCTGCTCCATTATGTATTGTTTAATGGACTTGTGAGCGTGAATGCTGTTCGTTATCTCCGTATATTTCAGTTTTAAGTACTGGGGTTGTAGATTGTTTAAGAAGCTTCAACCAAATATACATGTATCTCATCTATAAAATTGTAAACGACAACCCGAATTTAAAGCGTCATTGTATGTATCCTATTGTAAATCAGAATTGGTCATCGTTGGGCTTGAACCTTGGAAAGCATTGAAAGAATAGATTTATTCAAGATATTTTCATCCCGGCCTTTGTCTTATTTCATTGTGTAGAGCACATGCAGCATTCTGGTCACCAGTACTAAAATAATCGTGTTTAAAAGAAATTTTAAAACATATTTGCATATTTATGATGGGCGATACAAAAGGATTTTCTGAGTTTCTCTTTAGAAGCTAATTAAGGAATCACTGGCTAGTTAGTATAGTATGCCAGGGCATCAACAATAGTGGGAAAGTATTTTTTTCTTTAGATAAGAAGGAACAATATTGAGTTATCCAGTTTTTGTTTTATTTTTCAATGTTAACAAATACAGTGTCTTATCAAAATTGAAAAAAAAATGGTTGCCTTTCTCTCTGGAAACAATATCGATGTGGAATATGCTGTAAATCTCTAAATTTCTGGCCCACTCCTCTCTTTGAAGTTTTGGAATGACCCTTCATAGACAACCAAAGCATATTCTACACGAATAGAATTTCACCTCATTCAGCTTGCATTCAGTTCATACTCGCAACACTTTCTCAAATGATATAGTTTTAAGTATTAACATATCAATGTCAAATATTACATTAACCAAGTAATCTTTTTTAATTTTTTTTCAAAAACATTTCACTACTAAAGATATGACGCAGAACAGTTCTAAAAAGTTTTACAATAAGAATAATTCATACATAGATTGTTTTGGATTTTTTTTTTTACAAAAGAAGTTTACCCAAATTTGTTATACACTTTCATAAAAAAAAAAGAAATACCAAAAAACATGTTAAAATACAAAAAAAACTTTTGAATGCTACTTTATCAAATACATGATTTTTAAAAAAGTTTACACTTGAGTTGTATAACACAGCCATTTATTCAACGTAATCAAAATTAGCTTGAATCACGTCGTTCCTCTGATCTGATCAAACTTACAGAGACCTTTTGGGTTTTATCTGGAAGTTCTCATATGAGGACGAAACGGGATTCAACGCAAAACATTTTGATAACGCTGATTAAAGAAAGGTGAATTATACAATATATAAGATATACATGTTAATTCTCGTTCGTGGGATTAGTACAAATGATGATAGTCTTTTCGCAGATTTACAAAATCTACAACATCAAACATTACCTCCTTTACAAAGCAACCTTCAAAGGAGATCTAGTACTGTCACTGTCAGGTTTGGCGCTGTCAGAGGCAGGGCGCCCTATCAGATGTTACTGGTCGACACTGTCAGGAACTGGCCTGTCATTGTCACATAGGGTGTCACTGTCAAGATCGACCATCTCTCTCTTGTCAGACAATGCCGCTAGATGTCTGAGTTTGTCATTGTCAAGCTCCGCTGACAGAATGTCATTGTCAGTCAGAATTGTCAGTGAAGTCTAGGGAGGATTGTCATGATCAGGTTTCTGTCTCTTGTTGATCTAAACACTGTCAGGAAAGATTTTGGCTGTCCAGTTGTTGTCATTGTCAAGACCCTGCACTATGTTGTCACGATCAAGAATTTTCATTCGATCGTCCACTATGTCATTGTCAGTTACGGTTAACACTAGTTTGCATCGGTCACTGTCACCGTCCAGTCAATGCATTAGGATTGGTACAACTGACATATGCGTCAACCGTATTCCCCATGGGTCACTGTCAGGAGACATCACCCAGATGTGACTGTTGACATTGTCAGAGACAATCACCTTCCCCATGATGTCACTGTCAGGTCTGCGAGCCTATTTCCCCTGGATTGCTTTGTCACTGTCAGGAGATATTGTTTGATGGTAGTTGATGTCATTGTCAAGTGGGTGATCCACTCTGTCAGAGACAGGAAGCGCCCTCAGACGGTCACTGTCACTGAATGTTGGAACCCTCTTCCTGTCAGGATCAGGATCCTCTAGACCCCTGTCACTGACAGTCTTCCAAAGAATCGTCTGCTTCAAGGTGACAGTGTCACATTGGTGATCGTTCTAATGCAGTAAGCTGATGTTGTCAAGAGCAGTCTGTGGATGAGAGTCCGTTCTCTTGGTTACAATGTCAGCTCGACAGCAGTTCTCAGTTGGTATTGTCGGCCAAAAACTGCTGTCGGTGACGTCTACGGAATGCTGGACAATTGTAACAGAGACATTCACTGTAAACAGTGGAACTGCGTTCTTGACAAGATCAGAAGCTAATTGCATCAGAACTACCATAACTGTATCAAGCACACTCTTCCTTTAGAGCAGAAGATGGATGAGGGCAGATACAAGAGTGTTGGGGTTCATAACTAGACCGATACTTCTTTATAAATTTTCATAACCTTCGTACCAATAAATTACGCAAGGCACGGTTGCGACGCATCGCTGTTCACCTGTGCGTTGTTCATTTTGGAACACGGCCGCCGCGTGAGGCAACACTGTTCATTGAAATGAGAGAAGAACCTCTATTTCTAATTGCATGCCTGCGTCGACGAATGACAGAGGTAAGAGAGGTCCTCTGTACATTAGTTCTTTGTTCAGTTGTATGTACTTTTGTTACGACCTTGGTCTTAGAATTGACACTACAGTTGCATGTATTGTCCAGGTATGTTGACAAAATTTTACTCTGCATGGTCCCTGTTGTTATGAGGCTGTCTGGTTTTCTCAAATGATACACAAGTGTACCACACCTGATTATCAGAAAAAAAAGTTATCAGTCAAAGAATCTGGGGGTCGTAACATAAAGGCTACTTAAGTCTAAGACCGTGCTTAAGTAGGACTTAAGTACAGTCTAAAACTTAAGACCGTAACTAGAAGCGTACTAAGATATGGCAATCTTAGCAAAACTTAGGCGGCCGGTAGAGGTGTCTTCAGTATATCTTAACATTGTTATACATATATATAGAATTATTCAATGTTTACTTTCGATGTCAAAACATTCCTCTATTCATATTATGCATTAAAGAAAATAATTATCTCTATTTGACGCTGATTTAAGAATTTTATTTTTTCGGGGGCGGGGGCTGATCACTGATTCCAATATCACTCCCAACACAACGTACATGTAAATACCGGGAAGCTGATCACTGATTCCAATATCACTCCCAACACAACATACATGTAAATACAAAATTTAATTTCAGGGATACGTATGAAATTAATGGGACATCGGTTTTAGAAATAAATTGAACACAGTAATAAACCATGAATCTGTATGTTCACTTTTAAAATATGAATTGAAATAATTTGTTAAAAACAGAAAAGAAAGAGGATAATGACAGTAACAGTACTATTATAAAAAAGTATCTGTAAAGTAGAATTTATGTAGAACACAATTGCGGATTTAGACAGGGCTCACTACAGTTCGAGAGAGAGAGAGAATTGCTGATAAGTGGAGACATAGATAAAATATCCCATTTTTTGTATCCTTGATTAGCTAGCAGATGAGTACATCTACTACATCATTATACTTCTTCAGTTTTTGCTTCTGGCACGCAAGGCCTGATACATAGCGGGGATTCAAAATGTATTGAACTTTTTAGAGTTTCAATTTCAAGTGGATAGGCGGTCGATTATCTTTTCTTGTCTGCGATAATAACAGGGTAAGTGAACATTTGTCAAAACAAGAGTTACAAAAGGTAAACTGAAAACACCTCAGGTGATTAAACAATTGTCGTGAACATTTACAATGAACTACAAATCGCCACTATCTGACCGTGCGGTAATTGTTTTCAAATTTTCCGAATAATTTTTAACATAATTATAATTTTAATAGGAAATCTAATCCAACATAACTTAAACCGATAGGAAAGGACGTCAACTTTAATATGTAATTAATTAAAACCCTAACTGAATCACTTTTAGCAATATATCTATATAAAATCAAAAACCATAGGTTGACTCATATGAAATATTTTTAACATAAGTTTGACTTAGCTAAGACCTGGATAAGTTCGTTTTATGTTACGGTTTAAGACATACTTAAGTAGTACTTAGTCAGGTCCTAATATTATGCCTAAACCGTACTTACGACCGTTCTTAAGTCAAAAACTTAGCAAGCTTTATGTTACGAGCCCCAGCTGTTTACGTAAGTTGGATTACAACAGTTTTATTTTTGCTTTAAGTTTTTTTTTTTGCAGATTCAAAAGGGCTATTGACTAATTGTAAATGTATGAAATTACAGATAACACTGGTCCCTAACACATAACATGGCACATGCCACACATTAATGTCCTTTACCTGTCATATATAAATAGGTCATCAATTCCACCATTGAGTTTTTGTTGTATCATTAAGGTGGGCTCATCCTGGTACACAGGGAAAGACACACGTCTCTTGAGTTCGTCGATAAAATCCTTTGCTCTAACATGGTTAACAATGAAAAATGAAATGTCTTTTTGGCCTCCATTATGGAATGCTTTTCTTAATGTTTCCAGGCTGCGAAAAGAACGCAAGATGAAGGATGTAAAATCTCTAATATATATTTTGAACAAAAAGATACTTAACTCTTTGCAGCAAAAATCTTCAAATATAAATGATAATTTTGAAAAAAAAAATCACATTTTGCAATAAATAACCATAAGAAAACTCATGCGAATAACAATTATAATTTACAAGAGACACATACTAAAAACTCAATTTACATTAAGAACGAGCTTCCTGTCATGAAAGTGACAGGTGCAGTATTTGTGAAATCGTGCTTAGGAAAGGTTATTAATGGTATGCGACAAAAAAAGTGACAGGAACACAAAATTATCTTTACAAATTGTCCGTGGGATAAGGCAAAACTAAATCTCTGCAAATTGTATTTTCTTAATTGATAAATATAAATTTTGGCGAAACATTTTCTTATGAGGTCACAGCGGTTGATTTTCCTAAATGTTCTAATCTATAAGTATAAGTATTATTCAATCATAGAATAATTAAATTGATCATTGATTTTGCAATTACTATTTTTCTTTATCCAAATAAAAAATGCAAATCTGCCATGACCAACATATACGTATGATCTATTAATTGTGCAATTGTGTTTAAAGCCAGGGCAATCGTAAAACATTTAAACAGTGCCAATTATAAATTTTCACGCAGTATTTTCTGTGGGATACTCACCCTTCTGCTTGTTGTTGACACATTGGTCAACTGGCCAACAGCAGCGCCACCACTGTCACGTTTCCTCGCGCCATTTTGATAGGGTCGGTTCCATCGGCGGTACGCCAAGGAAGCATCGACCCATTACAAGTCTGGCCCAGGGAGGAGGAAAGAACAGCGGCGGTCAGCCACACGACCAACCATAGGCCGGGGCCCCGCATCACAATCTGTTAAATCTGAACTGATGGAGAAAGAAATAATTACATCACTGAACTGAACTCATTAAATATATTATGCAAGATATATGTATTTTCTATTCTCTTTAGGGATATGAACAGGCTTTCGCCTTTATCCTGGATGCATACGAAAGCCTGACTGCATCTGTAATGAGAATCAAGTATTTTCGTAACAGTACTAATTGTAGAATGTAAAAAGAAAGATAACGTTTGAAGGCCTTCAAGAGGTTTTTTTCTTGCCTTTATTTTCATTTACTAAGAATTTGGATGCTACTTAACAAAACTGGATACTTTCAATTGCACTGCACAAATCAATTGATCTTAGTCGATTTTATACTGATATGATTTTATTGTATGTGTCATTGCTTCTGTGTCCACTCTTCATGACAATACCGTTGAATTGCAATTACCTCAACATATTCTATAATGTATAGCATTATCTTTATATAAAAACTAAAATTATAGACCTATATAAAAGAAGAAAAAGTTAAAAACCTAGTACTACAAGTATTTGAAGATTTATATGCGCAATATACAAAGACATTTACATACACATTGTAAATATGACCTACATATCCTGATACATGATGGATAAGTACATATATTACAGAGCAATAAACCGATCTTAATGCAGTAAAAATAAAATTTATTTAGAGAATTTAAAATACTTAGTCTAACAGATACATTAACCTATTCGAACCTTTTAAGGTAAATAAATAAAGTTTTAACTTTTACCTTCTTGGTAAGTTTTTGTAAAACACGTCCAGTCCGGGCACCAAATCAGCTGACAGCTGAATTATGTGGTGATCACGTGGTTTATGAACAGTTAACTATATTTACTTAAGATTGCATATCTTCACACTATGAACGCGATTTGTAACATATACGAGATAAATTAGATTAAACTGTGCTCTAATTTTTTTTGCCCATACATTGCACGTTTTAACTTTAAAAATGCAATCAATTGATATGAAAGATGAAAATTATCCGATTTGAACTTGCTTCAACTGGATCCTTTAATGAAATAAATTTCATCAAGGTAAAAACATAAAAATCGTTTTTCTTCAATATGTGTATCTTTGTTTTTTTCTGAAATTACAAGCAAAAGTTTTAAACTTTAAAATCAAAAGTTTTTTTTAACTGATGAGGTTTAAGAGTATATTCTGTTGGACATGTACTTTGCCCCATGGAACAAAGACACCACTTCATTTTATCATGATAATTGTCCGTGATATTGAATACCAAAGGTGGAAAGACTTAGAGGAAAGTTGGTATATCCTGCAATTTCTTATGATAGCATTAGCTATCTTCCTATGTTAACCTGATTGTAATATCACTTTCAAGTAATATAGATACTGTATATGTATCAATGTTTCATTACAAAAAGCATGCATGGAGTTTTTTTTAAACAGGAATTTAGAATGAAGTGCACTACGACCTTGGACTTTTCATGTATACCTAGTATATACATCCACAGGTAATGGGAAGGCTTTTCAATAGATATCTGAAATGAAATAGAAACAGTTCGTGTATGATAAGATATAGTGGCCTTGCACTCCAATTAAACTTTCACGAATGGCTTACCCAATCAAACATCCTCTAAAAACCCAGCATGTAGTTAGACATCATTAAGCTATTAGAGTATTATGAGAAATTCTTCCAATGATGTATTTGCCAAGTGTGAATAGTGTGAATTATAGTATCGTTTTTGAAAGTGGGGGCCAGCCAAAAAATAAGTAGATCTCCTCAATTAAATAAAATCTGACGAGCAAAAAAGGTTATTTAAGATGCTACAAGTTCATGCGTGCACAATTGTTCTGCATAAAAAGAGCGTGAAAATATGGACATTTTTGTGTTTGTAGCGATATAGTTTTACCTACCTAGAGTATACATGTAGTTACATATACTGCGTACTCTTGTATACCAGAGGTTCAGGGCGAGAAACTTCTGACTTGGCGCTGAGGTAAATCTTACTTGAGAATAGGAAATAGTTATTTTATGGGGTTTTATTTAACTTTCGTTGTTTAAGAGTTATGACAGATACACCCACGAATTGATAACCACCTTGAAATGTAAAATTTCAAATGCATTACTACTCAACACTTCTCTAACCACGAAATCAAATCCCAACATACAAGTTCTTTTTTCAAGCCCAACGACACTACGTGATCTTACAGTGAGTATGTGTACCTGGCATGATCTTGCATCTCTTTTCATGTAGCTGTGTTGCGAAATGTTTCTTCACAATTATTCCCTGAGTAACGAAAACCTATCAGGAGAAAAGTAATTGAAAGGCGTTACATAACACGAAATGAAAGGCGTAAGATCGTGAACATGTCTTATACAATGAAGCGCATTGAAGTGGTAAAATTTTCCCTTCGAATGGAACGTTTTGAGCTATCTTTATAGAACGTTTATTGTCATCTTAGGACACACCCATTTCTTTAGAAATGGATAAAACAGTCAATTTGTATATTCGAATACCTGTTGAACAGGTTTTCCATAAATATAATAGCCAATCAAATTGACGGTCTAAATAAACACCGAGTAAACACGTGTTCGACCGAAACATGTGTTCTGGTAACTTAAACAGACATGATAAGTTAAAAGATATGTACATATTCGTTGCAATTTAAGTTTTACAGAAGCGGGGAATCTCTTACTCTCTCTTCTATTTTTTTAAAGCTTCATTTCAGTGTCACTTATATTGCTTTTCGCAAAGAATGGGGTGTCCTAAAACATTACGACGAATATTTCCTTCTCGTTTCTAAAAATATGGGCGTGTCATTATGTTATCATTGACGTTCCAAACATGACTCAGAACGTTTCATCCAAACGGAAAATTTTACCACTTCAATGCGCTTCATTGTAAACACGAATATAGCAAGCTATTGTCGTCTTTCAGAAGGTTTTTTATTGGTTTAAAAATGGCAGATGAGAAGATTAATAGCGTAATAACATAAATAAAAGCTCAATAACGCAAATTGAAATGGGTTATAATTCGAACGAATTATTTTTTCTGAATGATTAATTGATTGTACGTTGTTTCACGTCCAATTCGAGAATTTTTTACCAATCAAGAGACGTCACCAAATACCGGCGAAGAGCTTCAAAATTTGACTTTAACTCTGCACCTAGGGCAATTGAGCAGTGAAAGTTCTTTATTGCAAAATGTAGAGGTGTTATAATGGTGTTCAAATTGCGTTTGAAAAAGCTTACAGCTTCTTTATAGTAATCTGATTTAGGGCGAATTTGTTTCTTAAAAACTGGGTTAAGTTTTGAACCAGTTTTGTAAACCGTTCATTTGTTCCACAAACTGGTTTTAAACTAGTTTAAACCCAGAGCTGGTTTTTCATTTGTTTTGGCTGTAACTGAAACTAGTTCGTTAAACCAACCAAACCACCTCCGAAGGTGGTTTATTCGGTTTACGAAAGAGCGGGAAGTATTCCAATATGGCGACGATGAAAGATGGTGACTATTCTAATAAAGAAAAAAAGTTATAAATAATAGTATTTTCGGGGACAAACAACTCTTTTGACTAAAATGTCACATTCTGATATTTGATGTACTAAATATAAGGCTTCAGAGAATAGATAAATGCTGCATATTGAAAATAATGGTGTTTGTTCAATAAAAATGAACAGAATATGTTAAATTTTCCTTTTCAAAAATAAGTCTTGAATCATTTGGACAAACTTCAACATGTATGGTAAATTGTAGAACATACTGTAAAGAAAGCTTAAATATTGGAAATCTAAAGAGTAATTATTTATACCCGAGTGTTCATATCTTTCCATGTGTTTAAATGTGGAAATTATTCATTTTAATTAATCTTTTAGGCATTAAAAATATAAATACTGCATTTTAACTATAAGTAAGATAATCAAAGAATATAAATACGTTATAATTTCTTGGATTCTAATATTAAGGTATCACACCGGTAATTGACCAATCAAAATGAACTTAGGTATCACACCGGTAATTGACCAATCAAAATGAACTTAGTCAAATGTAGGTCCATATATATAAGATTAATTTTCTTTTCTTTTGAGGCGTTTTCCTATTTTCTTCCAAGCCATTTTTACAACTTTGGTACCTGTGCCTAGTAAATTTTATGTACTTTGTGAATAAATAATGGTTTTTGACAGGGACTATTTTTTTCAGGGCATAGGAGGCTACTTCCTGAGATGCACTCGAGGTGTTTATAAACAAAGTGAAAACACGTGGATTTTTACGGTAGCCCTGTTTGCAGATGGAAAAAGTCCGAAAATGCCGTGTGGGTACCCTGTTTTTTGGTGTCAGCTAATGTGACAGGTAATGTTTAACACCTCCTGCTAAATATTTTTTCATGTAAACAAATACCTGATTTTTAACGATTTTTTATTCTATATAGAATTATATAGTGAAAACAATTACCGGTGTGATACCTTGAACGAGGCTGGGGTGTGGCAGCCATTTTCAGTCTATTTTGATCTCCTTTAAAAGAAGAGCTCCATATAAAGATATACAAAAATGATCAAATTTTTAAACAAAAATGTATGAATTTTTTCTTTGCCAAATGATAGTTGACAGCTTAAGATACCGTATCTAAAAAAAAAAGTTAAATCTTGTGGTTATTTTTTGGTTAATGTGTTGACCCCCCAGCCTCCTTAAGAAAAAGATTTTAATTTTGGATGTGTAATTTAGTTAATACATGTATGTTGTTCTGCATCTTTTGACGCCATCTTGTAAAAACTGTTCATTTGTTTTACCGAGGTAAACCGGATTGAAATTTAAACCAGTTTAAAAATCTCGTTTTAAACCTTAAACCAAAACCTGAACCAGTTTACGTGCAACAAATTCGACCTTAATGAAGATTTCTTGTGTATGTATGTATATGGATTTTCAGCTTACGTGCAGAAACCCGAAACAAGACTAGTAAATAAACAAATAAATAAAATTACTGAGTATTTAAAAAGTTGATGTAACATCTTCAAATTGAACAAAAAAATAACCTTTGTTAAAAAAAAATAGTCATTAAAAATTTGTTGAAATATATTCAAGATGTTAAAAAAATTCCTTTCACTGTACAGACTTACATTTATATGAGATCACAATCAATAAATTATTCAATATCAAAAATTTTAACCTAAAAGGAGAATTGTATTATCAATCTTATTTTGTCTTTTTTTTTGTGAATATAGCTACAGCAAAACTCGGTTATAACGAAGTCACTGGGACCTATGAAATCACTTCGCTATATCCGTAATTCGTTATAACCGTATAAGAAATTTATTAGATTGATATTGCTGGGCTATATCCGTAAATTCGCAATATCCGTGTTCGTACGAAACGAGTTTTGCTGTGCTTCTAGAAATTTTGTAGATATCTTCAATCTTTGCAATTACACGTAGCTTTCTTGACATGATAACGGTATCCTTATAAAGATAACACTTCCCATTCATTGCAAAACTATTTAGCAATTCCTTATTTTTTATACTAACTAAAGGAAACAAAGAAATAAATAGATTTTAAAAGAGACAAAGTTTCCTGCTGTAAATTAATTTGAATCCAATGTGAAGATCGAACATATTTTTATTAGTATTAGGCAAACTACATGGATTTTAATATCATTGGTCCTTTCCTATTCACGTGGTTGTCGTTCTTTTTATAAACGTATAATATCGTTGTAAGCCATAAATAACACGTTTCAAGAAACCTACAAAGAATTGTGACATTTCGTATAAAAAAATAAAACACCAGTAAAGTAAGATAGATATTCATTTATTTTCAATTGTACTTTGACATGTCGAGGAATGTCAAAGGAGTCATTAATTCTGATGACATCAATTTTAAAGCACGAACAGAGGTTAGCTAAAGACTGTGGTTTAAATCTTTTATCTTTGCGTCATATGTACGATTTATTAATACCAATTTGGGGCCCATCAGGGCATACAAGTAATAAGAAAGAAAAAAAAAAAACAACATACAAGCAGAAATTCAAGATTGATAGCATCAACTAACAAAGATAAATGATGTTACAGCAGTTGGGGATTACAACATACATAATCAATACACTGTAAATAGAAGTTTGTTTAAAGTAATTCTATATATTACTCTTTTGTATTTATTTGTTTCTTTGTTTAACATTGCATGATTTGCTATTTCTTATTTTAAAGATATTGATTAAAAAATTACCCAGCTTGATAAGCAACATGTCATCTTCATTAGACATAATCCATAAAAATTTTTCTTTATTTGTTAAAGTATAGAAATTTTTATTACTTTTAACAATAATATTAAAAAAGTCATCTCTATCATGTTTATATAATGGACATTCAATCAGTGAGTGTATCTCATCTTCCACACAGTTCATGTCGCACATTCTACAAATTCTTTCATTTCTTGCAAGAGTGGTTTGCTGTCCATCAGAGTTTAGTTTTTTTTCATATCTTCCACTTTCTATTCTGAGGTTATGTGAACTCACTCTAAATTTGCATATAATTTTTCTTTGTTCAAAATTTTTTAATAATAAATACTTTTCAATTTCAAAACTTCTTTTTATATAGAAATATGTTGTAAGTTTACCCGATAGACAACCATCATCTCTTTATTTAATTTTATGTAGGAGGATAGTGGTATTTTGAGACATGTTCATTGCTTCTTCTCAGAAAAAAAATTGTAGATATAATGTGTTAAAGATATATACATAGTGGGTTTTATTAAATAGGCTACTAGGCTTCTTTCTGTACTTTTCACTAAACCATGCAGTAGTGAGAAACTTAAGGAGTACTGTGCAATACTAGTAGTTTATCAGAAAAGTGGTATTTATCAGATGTGGATACTAAAGAATTCCAAAGTACTTCCAGAAAATTTACATTCACAAAATTTTACCAAAATAAATCACATCAAAACCTACGACTTTTAAACACGTTATACAACCTCTCCAAACGACAAATTAAAGTCCAGGTTTTTTGACGTCAAGACAGCTGCCTTTTCATTAATAAAATGGAACTCTTTATACTTACCTTGCCATTGGTCATTTACAAATTATATTTGTTAAAAACATTGTGACTGTACACAGTAGTACTATGAAGTTGATTTTAATAAAGATGCTTGGAATTCTGATTGACAATATCAATGTGTTCTTTATAATATTTTTCCGTAATTCCAAAGCAACATATTTGAAGAATTTCATTTAATTTTTTGAAATGTGAAAATTAGGACCACGTTATTGTCTATAAAAATTACAAAGTATGTGCTTCTTAAAAAAAAGATAGGATCAAATGAAATCATACAGAAAGCAACATTTGAAAGCATAACAACTTTTGCCAGCCAATAAGAAATATCACACATCTTCCTTGGAATATATTTTACGGATTCTTTATTGTTTGGTTACATTTCAACATCTAATTGCTTTAATTTTTGTGTGTATGACTAATTGATAAATAGAAATAAGGGTTATTACTTTTGTATACTTTATTTTTTTAGTAATATATAAAAGGGTTAAATTCACAATCATGCATTTAGAACATAAAGTCCTAAACTTTTGAAAATTATTCTTGTTATTTGTCTGCATTGCTTTTAACATTAACCATAAGACTTTAAACATATTGAAATGCCATTTTTCAAACTTTAAGGAATGCATGTTGCCCTGGTCATAATCATGACACAAAACAGTATGTTTTATCCGATTTGATGAACGGTATCAAAGACTCTAATTAAAGAGAGAAACTTTGTGTTCCATAGTTCCTTTATAAAAGTTCAAGTCATTACAGAAAATGGCTCTTAATATACATGCACTTGCTAGATATTTTTCATTGGAATGAAATATATTGAGATATTGCACAATATTCAAGCTCAAAAGTCCTTAAAACAATACAAAATAGATGAAGACCTCCAAAACATCAGAGGTGGGATCAGGTGCCTATGAGAAATGAGCAATTCCTGCCGACCGGTCACACCCGCCGTGTGCTCCTTGTCATGGTCGGGAAATAACGGAAAACTCCGTCGTCAATTAAGTGTACAAATAATGGACTAACAATTAGTATGAAAAAGTCATTCATAATTTGACTCAATGATAAATTGTATTTGCTGACAAGATTATCATATCAACTATAAAAGTAGTAATATGAGTGAAAATGTTTCGAGATTGCCTCTCATTTTTTTATTGTACCCCTGCTTGAAAAGCAGAGGGATATATAGTGATAAGGGTATCCATTCGTTTGTAACGCTCTGGAGTACCCATCCCTAGATCTTATCCGCAGCTCATTCTATTCCACTATATAAAATTTAATGATATTTTCGCAGATTCTTTATTACTTAATGCCGTTGTGCACCCTTTAATTTACTTTTTGAAGCAACAATTATTTCGGGTCTTCAAGAGCTAAACATGTACTTTGTCATTATAATCATATCCGAGGTTGGGGTATCATTTAGTGAGCCCAGTGCTCACAGTACCTATAGTTCTCACTGAATTGTCTAGGGATTTTCTATTTGCCCTATTATGACCAGAAGCACATGGAGTATGTGACCGGTCTTTATGTGATTCTTACGTGTCTTTGGTACCTGATTCAATTTGATGTTTTAAGAGGTTCTTGTTTTGTCTGCTTCAATATTGGAATGCTTGGGATATATGCATTTATCATGCACTTTCATTAAGTATAATTATACAGCTGACATTGTTGCATTAAAATATATTCACATGTAAATGTATTTAAAAGAGGACTGGATGCTTTGACAGGGACAAAAGAACACATAATATGTCATACAAATTATTAAAGAAAAGGTGTACTGGTTGTCATGGAATCATAATTTTTAACTTCTGAATTTCATAGCTGGTTCTTAAACTTTTTCAACGTTGAATAGTTAAGCTACATGTACTGAAAGACTTTTGCATTAATAACAAAAGCTTAATATGTTTAATTATGAATTCAACTTTAAAATGGATAATGCAAATTAAAATCAAACTCATCTTAAATATCATTAAATTATAAATCAATTCAGAAAATTTCCTTGTCTTATTTTTTCTAATTAGAAAAAATGTCAAATTCAATGACATGTCATTGTAGGCAGTTTGTTGATTGTTGATAATAATTAATTTTATTGTTCCCTACAAATTCAAAACATTGAATGCTTTTCTTTTTACTTAAAAAAATAACACATGATGCTC
This sequence comes from Saccostrea glomerata, assembly GCA_003671525.1. NCBI lineage: Eukaryota > Metazoa > Mollusca > Bivalvia > Ostreida > Ostreidae > Saccostrea > Saccostrea glomerata. Next base: position 162,443 of record PRKT01000110.1, on the reverse strand, counting down.
TTTCAGATGATACTTCCGAATAAAAAAAAATGATTTAAGTATAAAATTGTTATGAATATCAAAATTTGCTCTTTTTGGTTTTTTTTTTATAGGTTTTCTCATTTTCGCATATGGTAATTAGACATAAAAGATACAAAACAATACAAAAACCAGACGTATTATCGTTTAATGAGAGAAAAAAACATTTACTGATAATTTGCTAAAAGTTAATTTTATAATGTGGAAGTTTTTAAAATGCTAACTAGTTAATACTTTGTTTGAAGAATCATACATGTATTTAGTTGATAAATTTCAAAGCTTTAGTCAATTAATTTTATTTTGAATTACTTTAGAAAATATCTTTAAGCCTGGATTCCTTATTTTTTTTTTACTAAACTCATTATTCATTACTAAGTTGTAGAAGCAAAAAGGGTATGTTTTCATACTCCACCGTTCAGCCTTAAATATAGCCCCAACTCGATTTCAAACTCAATTTACCTATATGTATGTATAGTAGAATATATTCTACTTAAAATTTTAAGAAGGAAAGTAAAAGCATCTTTTTAATTTCTAATAAAAAATTTATTATATTTTAAGCAAATATACTTTAAATAAAATATAATAAATAATCTAACTAATTTTCTATGAATTTACAAAAAATTACCGCTTCTAATTTTAGAAAAAAAAATATAAAAATATAACTGTACGGATATTCTATGGGGTTAATTAGTTTTTATATTTTCATATATGAAGTACAGTAGATGTAATTTTCGTGTATTCTTATTAACAGGGCGTTCAAACGATTTACAGTGTTTTATTTAAGTTTCAAATTCATTAAATCCACTAAAAAGACTTCCTTCAAATAGTCTATAAAGTAGGCGTTTTATAAAAGCTATAATTGGAAGATTTTAAAAATGGAAAAGTTTAAGACGTTTTCGTGTCTGAATTTGTTTAAAATTAAATTATTCTGGAAATTAGGGCAAGATTACGTCGGTGGAAAAACTTGACTATATTGGTCACTTGTACAATTTCAGAGAGAGCGTAACTGCATACCTTGTAGGATATATATATCTTAAAGTTATACTTTCTCAAGTACTGAAACAAAATTTTCAAAAAGTTATATGCAATATGCAAAACCGAGCAAATATTTCAAGAAAAATCTAAACCAAATCAAAAGAAAGATAGATCGATATAAAAAAAATTAAGGATTTATTGACCATTCAGTATTTTACTTAAAAATAAATAAGTTTACCTTAACTTTAAAAAAAACAATTATTTTTAACAACAGAAAGTATATTGTAACAATTTCCTCACGATTGCAGGTGGAGTATTTTAACATTGGTGAAATCAACAGGCGTTCCAGTACATGTTTAAGAATAAATCTATTCAGGAGATCAAAATCTCCAAAATTTGTAGTTTCTATATCAAAAACTTTAAATCCTTTGTTGAAGACATACATAAAAACATTTGGTTAATATTATTATTTTTGACTGGAATTCGAGTACTCAGATGGAAGTGCATACACTTGAGGTATCACCTGTATCAAAACGGAGGTGAAATTGTCAGTGAGACACTAGGAACATGAGTGCCATCGCGACTTGATCATGACACACCTCTATTTGGCACTGAATATATCAATATGTACTTTTCCAGTCTCTTTTACTTTTCAAATACGGCTTTAAATTAGGTCATGATGTGTCATTGTGTCCAAGGACGTAAGAAATACATGTAATTTTGGCAAACTAATTAATACTTAATACTTTTCCATGCTTGTGTGTAACCCGTGAGGCTGAAAGGGAAAAAACGTTTTGCAAGGCAAACTGCTGAAAAACAAGTTGCTAAAACATGAAAATACAGTCTTGTTAGAAGTAATCATTTCGAAGATTTTGTGGTCGATAACAATGGTCTTGTCAGCATAAACAATTTGTCAAAAATTGAATGGGGACTGGCGTTGTTCATACATTTTATACACACAATGTACAAGTTATTATTACACACCGAATTACCTACGGATTTGTTTCCATTTGTCCGAACATTATACACAGCGGATTTGACTGGTTGACAGGGGGTGCTTACTCCTCTATGGCACATAATTCCATCTCTCAAAGTTTTAGAGGTCCGTGTATTTTTCTGCTATCGATTTGTATTGTTTCACTTTTGATTTTTATAACTGTTCATTCTCTCTTATTCAGAGAGATTCACTTTTGATTTTTATAACTGTTCATATTCTCTTATTCAGAGAGAGAGAGAGAGAGAGAGAGAGAGAGAGAGAGAGATTCATAAACCAAAAATGTATAAGAGAAAATTGGACAGAAAGATTAAAATATTGATAAGCATCTTATTTCCCATTGGTAATATAAAGTTTGTCTTTCATCCCAAAAATATGTAGTGATAAAAATATGCCTTCTGAGTTTTCACTGGATTGAATTTCGTTGAACATTAATAAGTATCAATTAACCATCAGTATCCGAACAATAGACACCCCCAATTATACACAAGATTCTGATAGATCAAAGAATTAAGTCATTAAGCTACATATTGCACTTTAGTGTACCCACCTTATGAATTATTTGCCTTACTTATATCTTTGCATTGGTACTTCACTTATAATATCAACCTTCTCGAGAGATATGTGCATCTTTGTATCCACAGACAATCGTATTGCTGCAGATTCGTTTTAACTGACATAAACCACCCACGTTTCTCCTCTACTTCAGTCGTTACATAACAGTTTGGTCTTTGCTATCATTTTTCAGAGAACAATTGTGTAAAAATTGACTTAACAGTTTAGAAGCTGGAGTGCTCTCATCTATTCTTCTTTACAGTGGGCTTCTTCGCAGCATTAAAACGGTCTTCCATCGTAGGCTGGCATTATACGGGCTAAATTCAATTAACTCTTAGACGGTTATTGTGAATAATGGTGCAAGTGAATCGTTTTAGATTAAATTTCCGTTGCCATAGCAATATTCTTCCATTTTTGAAAGGAATTGCCAAGTGTCTGAACTAAGCAATATTCCGAGCTGACAGTCTCATACTCCTTTCATCAGTCAAACTTGTATTGAGATAATTCGCTGTGGAGAAATTTTGGCTCTGGTTGGGGAAACTTTTGTCTGCAGAGTTAATAAATGGACATGTCAAAAACTGTCGATATGTTCAAATTTCTTTCTTTTGGACAAAGAATCAATATTGTTTCAGAAAAGAATACTTTGTATTTATGTGCACTAAGGTTTTCTTTGTTCCTTTCAGTTTGTTCCTTGAGAAAAATTTTGTAATTCAAAATACAACTGTTTTAGAATCCGTGTAAATATTTCTAAAATTCTATTATAATACTGGCAGTACTTCAAATAAACTTTAGTTCTCTCAATTTTACTCTGTTAACCCATATCCAGGTACAGAAATGTTGACTGAAGACATGTTTATCGCAGTTTCATTCTAATCCAGATTCCATGTGTGCATTTCAAAAATGCATATAAAGGACTATTTCAAAAGGGGAAAAAAGGAAAGCATAGGCTGTCAAGTGTCAAGGCATGATATCTCTAATTGTTAAAGAATAGAACTAGCAATACATTAATGTCCTTCCTGGTGTATTAAAAGAAAAAAGTGACTATATTGGTCTGTCACCAAGTCTGTTTCATGCAATCTACAATGTATACTAAAATAAAAAAAGAGGACAGATTTAAAGTGGAATACATCTGTACTTTATGTTTAATCAAGTTACTTAAATTAAATTTTCCAACTCAAGTCGAAATGTGCAGGATACTCATAAAGCATCCCAATATTCAATTCTCATTATTAGTGGTGAATGTTTGTTTTTTCTCAAAGAAGCCATCCTGATCAAAACCAAATCAATTGAATAACTCGCTACCATATCAATTTCTCTTCAAGTAGGTCTTCATAACTGCTCTATTATATTTTTAATATATATATCGAAAATGATGTTTCATGTGCTTTGCATTGTCAAATGTAGTTTATACAGTAAAAATACAAATAAGATTCTTATGAATGTAACTTGTGATCTTCTGGGAAAAAATATTTTTCATTGAACAAAATCTTTTTTTAACCTACGAACGACTGGTGACCGATTTTGCATATAACTGATATCAACGCACGTAGTAACAATTTCCCATAGGTCGATAACTCCTTTTTTGCCAGGAAAAATGGTATAGGATATGTACATTTATATGTTAATGTAACAAATATTACGTTTTATCTAGATCAATATTTTATCAAGAGAAATGAATTTTAGTTATTGATGCAAACCCGAGTAAAAAATGATGCCCATTGATACATTCATACAGATTTTACTATCAAATCAAAGGCTGATATGACATTTCGTTGACTCACCTACATTTAATTCATATCTTTCAAACAAAATAAATCCAATGAAAAATTTAAGAAATGGATATTTAATGAAACATCCATAGTTCCAAATCATCTTTAATTTCTGTAATTGCATGAGTAAATAGGGATGAAGATTGATTATCTTCCAATGATATTACCAACAAATATTGAAAATGCATTTTTAAAAACATTATTAACATTATCCATGAACTATTTCCGGAGTATTATGCACTGTTACACTGTAATGGGATTTTAAAATAAAAGAATATTCATGAGTTTTTTTTCCAATGTCGTTATTTTTTTCCGTTACTTATTTACAATGTAAATAATTTTTTTTCTTGTCTCTCTCTTTCCCAAACTATTTCTCTTTAGTACACATTTTAATATATGTTTAAAAACATTCCGAAGAGCACTCCTTGCATATTGAAGTAGCTGGACTGTAAAAATCCGTTTTTACATTATGAGGACAAGACGTTAGGTATCGGTGCAGTACGTCCGTCCGTTACACTTGGGAGTCATTATCTCTCATCTGCAACTCATCTAGTGCTACTAAATGCAATTAAATGAATTTTCACAATTTTTTTTATTACATAGAGGCATTCTGCATGTCCTACTTTACGGTTCGATCTGATGCAGATTTGGATTTTCCCATAGAAAACAAGGTCACTGCCACTCTTTCTATCATACTGAGGATACCCAATTTTCTTTTCATCAACTTCTCCTAACCAATAAATAAAATTCAATGAGACTTTCACACAAACTTTGAATGATGTCATTTTATTTGCCCTATCTTAATTGTTCGTGGATTGTATGCTGTTTTACGTCCTATCCGAGAAATTTTCAATTAAGGATTTCCATACCTAATAGGACCAAATTCGCGACCCTTAAATGTCCATCAAGTATACATAATACTCTGATATTATATTAAAGCATTTAATAGTGGAAAAGGATTGCCCGCAAGAAAGTTTCAAAAATGTCATTAATTAAGCAGTAGTTGATTCACAAACATTGCATTCAAGTCTACGGGGAAAAGCGGGTTTTTTTTCAAAATAAAAATTCAAATAATTTGAATAAACAATAAATCCTGCGGTGGAAATATGCATCGAAACATTAAAATAGAATGACAACTGAAAACAATTTTTTACCGGCTAAATTTTTTTAATTGATTTTTTTTTACTGATTAGAAAAGGGGAGATAACTCTTACCAAAATTCCAAGTCACAAATTAGGACACATCCCACTATACATACAAATAGTAATAAATGGGAAGCATGTCTAAATAAACTGAGTATTCAATGCCTACGTATCTGTTATGAATTCAATTTCATTGAATTTGTTCCTATTAGGGATTGAATACCTTAAAATCATTAACATAGGACTTCATTTATAGTTTTTGATTTTCAATCAGATATTTGGGTTTTTCATTTCATTTCTTTATTTAACATCAGGGGCAGTCATTCCCTGTCCTCAACTCCTAGTTTACAATAATATATTTAAATATCTTTCACGGATTCCTAATAAGTTAGTGTCATTATGAATTCCTCTTTCATGTTTTGATCGGACAGATAAGTATTGTGAAAACCCAAAGATAAGCATGCACTGCATAGGTCAAATATATGAATTTATAATTTGTAAAATTATTTCTGTTCAAGTTTTACTACTTTCATTCTGGTTCTCGACTCCGTGCATTTAATTTTTATTTTTTTTTAAATACCGATTTACTTATTACGGTATCATTCTAATTTAAAACTAGAGGTGCTGTGAGCAATGAGCTCACTAAATGATAGCTGCAGAACTGTAGCTCTCCAAAAAATATATATTGAAAGACCGGAGAGCTACAGTGCTACCCATTGTAAAAACTGTATATTTATTGCGCATAAAAAGTGCGCTCGTTTCTGGATTAATTTCTCAAAATTCTTACCTCAATTGCAAAAAAAGTTGTATTTTTTAACTTCCTTACTCCTCTATTAAGTACTCTCGTAGTTGACATCTGTACTAAGTGCGTTAGACCGAATTATTTTGCAAACCAAAATGGCAGTATGAATAGGCGAAATTTTCAATGATCTGAATTTCGGGGCCAGGAGGGCTACTAACAACAATTGTAAGGAATATTTTTTTTGGAAACAGTGAAAGAATATGTTAGGAACACACGCTTAGTAATATTTTGAGATGAAGTTTTAAAAAACATGGAGAAATAAATCGAGAATCAGCGCACTTTTTTGTGCACAATAAATACCTGGTATACAGTTTTATCAATGAGTGGCACTGTAGCTCTCCGGTCTGTCAATATATTTTTTTTCCGGAGAGGTACAGTTCTGCAGCTAACTAAATAATACCCCCGCCTCCCATATGAATATAATTGGAGTGTCCATGTTTTGTTCTGAGAAATCAAAAATATCAATCAGATCAAAAGTAAAATAGGAGGTGCACAATGGTAACATGTAATAAAGATTCATCAACTTAGCTCGTCTTGTCTTAGATATTACTCGTACCGTAGAGCATGCTCTTGCCTATCGGATCAACTGGAGACATAAACTCCATATATTGCATAATGGTGATGATATTTTGTTTCTGAAAAAAAAAGACAATTGTAAAGGTGAATTAGTAATGTTTATCAAAAAGTTTTGTAGTAAGAATACCACCAAATGAACCCCAAATGGAAATCGGGTACCATAAAAGTGTAAGTATTCCTTGCTGATCGGTCGCAACTTTCATGTTCACCTTGTCATGATATTGCAAACGGAAAATTCCGTCGTCAATTCAGTGAGAATAATTGACAAACAATTTCAGTGTAGCATGAAAAACGTAAGAAACTTTCGGCATAATAATAAATTGTATTTGCTAACAAAGTCATGTTTCGACCATAGAACTACAAAAATGTTGACTTAAAACATTTTCTTAAAACGCTTTCTTTAATATATTGTTCGTATAAAGAGGATGCTCTTGTGAATCAAATTAATTGGCATTAATTTTTTGCAAGAAATGATAGTACAATGCTACACATGTACATCATTTCGGGAAGTTGACGATAGAAAAATTAAGGAATGCATATTTTACTCATCTGGACAATCGAATGTAGTTGAAATAACATAGTATAATATAGAGTTAACCGGGATGTTAAATGGTATTGAGACATATCATTGTTTAAATCGTAGGCTATCAATCTAAGTTTTGGCCTTTTCTTTGTCCAATATGAAAATGTTATGTTCACGTGCAAAGTTTGGTGCAAAATAACTTAAATTCTTTAATTCCATGGCAATGATGCAACATTATGGACAACATTATGGACACCCATTTTAAAAACGACTTAAATGCTATATGCAAATGTATACAATATTTTTTTTTCTATTAAATATATCACAAAACATATAAAGGTTTTTATTTCTACACGTAATGAGTTCATTGCAACGATTTGTTTATTTCATGTAAGTAGATTTTGATTGCCCTCTCTATTTTCTATAGCTGATACATTTTTACATCATGTTGAAGGTGAGAGGAGTGATTAATTTTATTAAAAAAGCACATACTACAAATCGTGAACAGGGCGGGCAAAACATATGCACTTAGACAAACCAGGAAAAGATTCATTCTGCTGAATAATGTGAGAATGATTTGTCTCTGTCCTATTATCTAGGTTACTTGTACCCTAAATTCATTATCGCCTTCTGAGTTTTATTCAAACAAGGTGCAAATATATCGTCTGCTTCTGAATTGTTACAATGACAATTCCAGCTTATCAAGAATCTTTAAAATGCTTAAAAACCACTTTACTTCCTCTTTTATTCGAATAAAAGAGGTAATGGAAACGGTCATACTAGATAGTAGATCACATTTGATATGGCAGAATCAATTACTCTGGCTCTCTGGAAGTATTGACGAGAATTCATGTTTGGATAAATAGCAAGACTACTCCATGATCTTATGTTTTATTAAAAACTTTGATCTTGATTTCGCTGGAGAAAACAGACGAGAGGTCAAATCTTGGACACCTTGGTACGAAAAGAAATTCATTTGTAAAACCCTACAGAATGAAATGCTGATCAGGTATTAAAAAAAAGTATTTATTCGTCTTATTATCAATGTTATAGCATTTTTTCCACAAAGTAAATTAACTTCGTCTTTTAATTGTTTGTCTTGTCAAATCAGGATTCCAGGTAACAGGGACAAACTATATTTTGAAGAAAAAAATTAAAGCAACAAATAATGAAATGCCATACGCTTTGTTATATACGGCTTTTAAACTTTGACAAATTTGTTTTTAAATAAAAACATCACGTATAAGATGATGGAGATAGGATTGAAAAACAAACCAACGGTGGCTGTTTTCCACTCGATCTCAGAACACGTCTCTTAAATGAACTTTGACGTCACAACTTGACACTGTTACGGAAGGACAGGGGCAAAAGGAAATCAAGGTAAATGAAATTAACAGAAATTTCAAGACCCTGAAAATGGATAAAATATATAGAGATAACAAACTCGCGTATGGTAAATATATACCAAAATATCCCCTCTCACACGTATTAAATATTTATCTAGAAAACATTGAATATCTTCTATATACATATCTGCTAACAAATCATTTATAAAGGCTATCAAATTTAAGAGATCTAATTTTTAACAAAGTTGTTGAAATCCTTGTTACAATATCTCGTTTCTTAGTATAGTTAAAGTTAGGGATTTAATGTTAGGGCAAAAGCATGTAGTAAGGTTAGGGTTGTGAGTTAGGGTTAGATGTGGAGTGAATATAAGGATTGGGGATTTAAGGCTAGGGCTGGAGTTGCAGTGAGTTTAGGGTTATGAAGTTATGGATAAACCTAGAGTTAATATAAGGGTAAGGGATTTAGGATTATGGCTAGAGCATATAGTAAGGTTAGGGTTATGAAGTTAGGGTTAGATCTAGAGTTAGTATTAGGGTAAGGGATTTAGGGTTATGGCTAGAGCATGTACACATGTAGTAAGGTTAGGTTTACGAAGTTAGGGTTAGATCTAGAGTTAGTGTTGGGGATTTAAGGCTATGGCTAGCTCAGGAACTTAGTGTTGGGATGTTAAGATTAGGGTTAGTTTTGGAGTTAGGGTTACCATGTAGGTTTAGGGTTAGGGCTGGAGCAGAAACCTAGGGTTAGGAGATTAAGCTTAGGACTAAAGTTAGGGTTAAGGCTAGGGCAAAAGGTAACGGTTCGAAAATGCATTATGCTCTTCAGTATGGAATAAGTTTGAAGACATTAACAGATATATGCAGGTGATAGTCGAATATCACAACATTAAGGAAGGTCCATACTTTTACGGATCTGCTTTTAATTTTATACACCAATACTAAATTCTGATTATTACTTCTGGATTGAAATAAAATGTTTTTTGGATGTCAGATTGAAAATAATTTAGCAAGTAAATATTATAGCGTCATTGTGCATACAAAGCATTTAATATTCATTATTTATGGAAATTATCACTTTGCACACCCTCGATAGGATCTATATGTCATTTAGTTCATACACAGGCACAAAATTCTTAATTGCCTTTATGGACCTAAAGCTTTTTATTTTTTTTAAACAAACTAACTTGAGATCTATTTTTATCAAATTAAGCCTATATCACCTTTTTGAATTTTACTTTTTAAGTTTGCAAAGAACGACTGAAAAAACCCACCGATATTCCAAGAATGGGGATATACGTGTTCTTAATGCTGTTTTGTTAATATTTATCTCGTCAATCATAAAAAAGTATGTCTTTTTGCTAACCTTAGATATAATTTTAATAGTTTTAAAGTAAAACTGGCATATTAACAGTTTAGATTTTGAGACTTGATAAGTATAAAGATATTTGAGATTTTTGTCTGAAAGACATGGACAGATCCAACATTAATTTGTAAATGTTTCCAATAAAGATTTCAAATATTCTCCTGGCAAATAGATACTCGATTTTCATAAGTTTAAACAAATTTGATGTGATTTGGTATTAAGCTAATTATATAATGTCACTCTTCTTTATGTTCAATTTTGGCTGTTAAATTTTTAGAGGTATGTACTCTAAAACATGTTTTCAGTTAGTCTATGACTTATTGAAGGTATTCAAATTTTTAAAAAATTATCAGTTTGAAAGTACGGACGTACATAAATTAACTATTGAAAAGTTGAAGCCATCTCGTTAATTATAACCCGTTTTAGTATGATAATTATACATTATACATAAAAGTCAAAAATTAAAGATTAAAACTTTTGGAGAATTACTATGATTTAATGAATCAAGGATGTCAGGTCCAAATAAAATAACTCGAAAATTATTGTTACATCATACCGATTAGCTATTTATATCCCTAACTCCATTATAAAACATTTTAAAAGAAAAATTTACTAACCAGATTAAGTTCACATAATATCCACTTACATCGTTTTTTTTTAGATAAAAATGTCATCAAGATATGAAAACATTTTGAATTCGTAAGCTATTTTCAAATCAGTGGATTTTGGAACTGAAAAAAAGTTAACTTTGAATCGAAGTTCAATCAAAATACTACTTAAAATAAATGATACTAAATCAGAAAACTAAAAACAGGGTCTCATACTAAATTAATTTTCTCCATAAAATGTCATCTATAACAAATTAGTTTTCTCCATAATCTAAATTGAAATATTTTGTAACAAATGTATCCCCAATATATTTAGGCTGTCGGAATAAAAAACGAAATAAAACAAACGACATATTAGAACAATCATAAAACCGTTTTTCTGTAACAATTAAAAGTGACATTTTTTAAAAAATCTATTTTTCTTTTCACACCGTACCTGCAATTTCAAGAATGAGAACAAAATATCATGATATTTACATATTACGAGTTACCGGTATTAATACACAAATGACGTAAAACCAATACATATTTTGTCGCGTATGGTTAATCTTACAATTTCGCCATCTCAGCACGTCCCTTCCTGGTTAAACAACATAACAACTACTGTGTAATAGTACATGGCTTCTTTGATATATATCTTAAATAAGTCTAAATGAGTCTTCGGTTCCAGTCGTTTTGACTTAAAATAGCATAAAGATCTAAGGAAGTAATCTGGTATTAAAATAGAATTTAATCTAAGGAGAGATTCTTCTCTTATTTCTTGTATTAAGATAAAATAATTTTCTATAGATTAAAGAAGACAATATTACTAAGGAATAGTATAAATTTTATTATTAAATTTGACCGATTTTTAGTAGAGACAAGGCCAGGTCATTCTTAATATCGTTTCCCTGGACATTAAGAATAAAAATATACCGTTGCCAATCACGCGGTGCCTATTTCTACTCGAAAACATTAAATATTTTTCTTTTTTGCATAAAAAGATGTTTCAATGTAGAATCTTTCAGATGATTTACGAAAAATCAAGTAAATGGATATTGGCTTATCCGAATTTTCATTATTATTTTTTTAATTCACGATATATTAATTATTTCTGTTTCCTACTATTGGCAACTGTGTTAAAAAGTTATCTGGGAAATGAACTTTTAGTTGGTCACGTGATCAAATCCTATGAAGCCCAAAGGGCCTCTCAGCAGATTTGATCACGTGTATGTACCAACTAAAAGTTCATTTCCCAGTGAACTTTTTAACATTGTTGTTTATTACTTATATTTACATTTGAGATGAATAAATTTCGAGTAAAACTGCATTAATTTATTACACGAACAGGCCGCCGTATTGTTATGTTGTGACGCACAATGACCTAGAAGTTGTTTGGTTTTGAAAGTTCACCTCGCTCCAACATTTGAATGTTTACATTTATGTTTAGTAGTCGAGTTCAGGGAATATCTTTATATACTGGTGAAAAAAATGATCGCTGCTGAGAATAATCTAGCAAGTCCTAATTACCGTCTTCCTTGGAAGACGGTATTGTATAGTTGAAGTTTTTTTACAGTCTTCGGACTATGCACTTCCTCTCTTTTGTGATTGGAAGAAATTGCATGATGAGAAAATTTTCAATTATTTCATTGGTTGAAATGCTGTTCAAGGCAAGGGAGATAACTTTCTGATGATCTAATTTTCGTACGACTTAACAATTTTGCAAGATTTACAATCTTAAAAAATGACAAAACGAACAACAAAATCAGCAGTAATTCATTCTTAATAACATGATATTTTTTATAGCAATAAATAAAAAAGATCTCTTTAATTTCATTATAAATAAAATTTGATTTTTATTGCTTGCAGGCTTTACAATTTGTTATTATTCTTTTCCCCTTTCTTGTTTGAAGAAGGGAATCAATGGAATCAGTCGAGGTTTGCCGAAGTAGGGCTAGTGCCAGTAAAAAACTAATGTAGAAATACAAAATTGAGTACATGTAATTCAAAAGAATTATACGGCCTGATAGGTGTAGATTAGTTTACTGTTTAAGATTGTTGCTAAAGACGGTAAGCTTTTTTAAAAAGCTCTACTTGTAAAATATTTGAAGTCAAAAGCGGTGGTATCGCCTGTTTGAGTTTACATAACTCCAACGAAATTTCGGGTTAAAAAGGTAAGTGTGGTTTTAGGCTAATTATAGTATTCAAAACCCTATTCACATTGAAACAAGATTTATTGTACCTCTCGTGATTTAGAAATATCCATATTGTTTATCAATTTATCTTTTTCATTATAACTTGGAAATATTCCAAAAAAAAGTTGCACCGTGACAGAAATATATACTCAGTAGACAGAATATCACCTCGCTTTGTGAATCGGTTGCGCTATGACCTCTGACCCTCAAATAAAATTCATACAGAATCTGAACATATATTCTATATAGATCAATGGGTTCATCTAGGAAAGATATTTGCAAATGTTAATATTTAAAAATACAAAATGATACATATACTTAAAGAGAAAAAACACTAATTTTTACTGATTTTTTTCGCCCAAGTCTGTACTTGGGTTTGAAACTTTTAAAAGCTAACATAATTGAAATTTGTTTGGAAAATTATATTTCTAATATTTTATTTCTCAAGTCCCTTATGATAAATAACTTACATTTGAAAATTTCTTCTAGTATTTGATTGTGTAAGAATTACAACTAAATACATATTATTGTGTTGAGGAAAGAAAAACTTTTAAATCTTTTACATCTAAAGTAAGACATATAGGCAAATATATTTTGAATATTTCGACAAGAATCCCTCCCTATAATGTGTATTAAGATTTTAAAAAATAATACTTTTCCAAGTAAAAAAAGACACAAGGGACTGAAATATTGAAATCTATAAGCACAAAATGATCTTGCCGTTAATGAAGTTTTCATGACTGACACAATTCTTTGAAATAGAAAATAGATAGATTCAAATATGTATCTTGATAAAGTTTATTGCCAGACCAGTATCTATTAACCTGCAAAATTACATAAATACGATTTCTGAACTTTCTTGCTAAAAAAAATGCGTCACATTGTTTTTAAACAATGTGAAATGTTGCCGAAAATGTTAGAGAGTTAGATTTTAAAATATTCATAAATATGTTTTAGAAGCAATATATTTCTTTTAAATCAACACAGGTAATAAACTTAATTTCTATAATGTATATTCTAATTGTAAAGAAAGATGGAGAAATCAATAGAAGACTGACCAATTACGTTTTTCTTTCACTATTTTTAGTACAGAACTACTTTAAATGACATACATACAGTGTATCCACTCCGTTTGCCATATACTTTGATCTTGTTAAAAGAGTATAGATCTAGCCGTTGGTATTTATGCATCCCTAGCCGGGAGTTCCTCCTGCGTTCCATTCGCCCCCTGCCTAGTCGAGCGATCTTCCCGTTGGTATCCGCCGCGTGCTTAGCCGAGAGTTTCCTCCCCTCGGCATTCACTGCGTGCCTTGGATTGGCCGAGAGTATCTTCCCCTTGGCATTCACCGCGTGCCTTAATTGTGATTTTTCCATCAAGGTCTACACGGTGAACACGAACAGGTAAGAATGTTCAATTCCTTCTATTTAAAACCTGGAAGAAAAAATTTCTATTGTCAAACAATTCTCGATCAACGTGTATAACTGTCGCTTGGGATTTTACAAAAATGAATCACTGAATATAAATTTAGATTGAAAGAGGCCACCTGATATTTAGTAATTAGCCGTGATATTTACAAATTCTTTGAAATAAGAAGTTATAATAAATTGTAACCATAATCTACATACATGTAATTACTTAATACTAGTAATATGTCTCTGTGAACTTTAAAGCTAAAGTACTTTATAACATTGATATCAATTAATTTTAAGATTGATTTCTCAAAAATGGTTACTATTTAGCAAGTAAAAAGAAAATAAGCTACTTGCAAACTTTTAGAGAGATGCTATATCAAGTAATGTCAATACACTTACCTTTCTCCCTCTCGCTTTGAAAATAGCCAGACATCCATTTCACGTCATAACATCTGAAGATCCAGACGACACGAAGACATCATTCAAATCAAACTATTATTGCAATATCTAAAATTAGAAGAAAAAAGTAAAAGAGCAAAGAATTTTGCAAGTCATCCTTCTAAGACAATGAACAATCTCAATATTCTCCAGAATCGTCAACTAAGTCTTATAGAGTATTCACAATATTGATTTTGTTCAAATTCATATTTGATGAAAGTTACCGACGCCCAAAGTCTATGATAAATCTACTGAAGTCTCCTCTTAAGCAATCGATTCATTAGGCTAAATAGCTTAGGCACGGTAAACTTCATTCAATCATTTCAAGAAAATAAGATGCAGATGCCGGCTCCTTTTGGTTTATATTTCACTGAGATTAGAGTACTATGACGTTACGTTATTTTTTTTTAAAATAAATCGTCAGTTTATTAATGAAGATTTTGGGTGTTTCTGCTAAATCATAAAAAAATTAAATTATTTGAAGTATAAATAGAATACGATTATCTACAAATATTAATGTTTATTGGCCAGCACAGATATATTTTGCACAAAATCTCAAAAACACGTGCAAGAACAACTGACTAATTATGTTTATTCCGGATTTTCTAATTAAATCTGAACATATTAACTTCCAAAATTGTATCATTTAATGCTATAGACTTTCGTTATTAGCAATTTCCTGGAATTATTTAAGCAACAATGAAAGCTAAATGTTTCTATTATCAGTCAATAATAAGATAAATCATTATCTCATGGAAGAAAGGCGCTTATGCTAACAAAAATTACGACTGAGAGACAAATTAATGTAATATAATTAATTATATATTAACTAAAATATGTAAAGACAATTTGATAATAACAAAAAGTATTTTAACATATGTTTCTGATACTAAGTATCTTTTAGAAAATTAATATTCATGCCGAAAATGAGAGAAACTCGAAACAAAGGGGGACAAGAGGACTAATTCCAGGAAGTATGTAGTAAATTAATGATAAAAATGAATACAGAACATAAATGCACCTGGTCTCCGGGTTCTTACGATATTAATGGTTCTGGTAAAATGGAACCTAAAAAAAAATCAATGTTTTTTTTCTCTCCTTATTTCTTAATGTTTCTTTAATATTTTTCTCCTGTTAGTATTTAAACCAAAACGGGGAAACTGAGGCAAGAGGGAGTTTCCTTTCAGTGACTGTGTCAGACACCATATAATTATGATATCAACCTAGCACGCAACAAACACGATTTTATAACTATAGACTTGGTGATTTGTTCGTACAAAATCTGCAGATACAATCTCTTTTACCAATGTACAGTTCCTTTCCCTTATCTTTTTTTTTAATTTGTAGGTTTGCTCCATAATTTATCCAGATCCAGAAGTAGTTTACCTTAAAAACAGAAAGTGATTGATTTACAGTAGAACATGGTTACAACGAGCTCGTTTGAAATGAATTCACGCTAACAGCTAGTAAGTAATGTTAAATATATAGAATTTAAAAGATTAAATTTTTATAACGAATAGAATTGATTTCTGTTACTTTGCTTTAAGCGTGTTATATGGTTTTCTACAATCTTTGCCAAAAAGTAGTGGTCAATACTAGTTGAGTTTCAAACCCTTATAGGATGCCATGAACGGTTGTTTATTATTCATAGTAGCCGCACTAAAGTGGCGCAGAAATATGCACCCTATATAACTGAATTCTTCCTAATTCAATGTTTTAGGGGAGGGTTGAAATTTTTATCACACGCACTCTTTTAAATAGATTTGCAGTTCATTTGCCATTCAAACGATGAAAGAATTTATTCACTTATGTTATTTCATAATGATTAAATAAATCAAATACAAATTATTTTCTTAAGATTTACAACTGTAGGACTTTTCAAACGTTTAGGCAAAAATTATTAATTTATAAGGCATTTGATATTTTTGCAAAGCTGTATGCTGTTTTTGGCCCAAGAGTATAGGATGAAACTAGGATTTTTAAAATCTAGCAAAATTATTTATCGCTTTGGTAAAGTATACATAACTTTTATAGCTAAATTTAATCAGAATTTAACATAATATTATATACTATACAAGTACAGTGAAAACTGTCTTGTCTGACACCCGTGTAATCTGTTTCACTGTGAATTTCGGTCTTTATTTCCGTACTTTTTTTTACAATCAGTAATTTGACACCCTGTCCATTTCAAAAACAAAATTAGTTTGATACTATCCCAATGATCATCTCATTAGACACAGGATTCACATACTTTATTCATATCACACGTATTTACTTTATAAAACGTATATAAATAAATATTTTCTGGTTATTCACATATCATTAATATGTGTTCTAGAGACGGACATGTTGCTCAGTTGCTTTTAACCTTCACTTGACACTTCTCTAGTCTACTTCTAAAAAAAATTCTAGTCCGAATTTCCTCTTTTGATTTTCTTAATATTTTCGTTTCTAATATAAGACTAAAAAAATTTTTGTTAATATTTTTAAAATTCATTGCTTGTTATTCAATAAACTTAAATAAAGCATAAGCTTAAACATACTTATTTTCAAATATTGAAAAACATAAGAATCTTAATCTAAAATAGATCATTGCAAATAGAGAATGATTAAAGAGAAAAATGATAATTCAATCCTAATTTCTCTTCATCATCAAAAAACTTTGCTCATTTTTCAAAAAATCACAATTTGATATTGATATATAACATTATAATTTTATCCATAGAGAACATTTTTGGACTTTTTATAACTTAGCCCCGAGAAAATGTCATCTTTAACTTGAATTTACCCGTACATATATAGCTACCCTCTATTTAATTAAAAACTTTATTTTTAGAATTTATCGAATGAAAACAGGTGATTATGTGGAGGTTTACTTTTGAATTTTTCAGTAAATACATGTACATGTTGCAGTAGGTGCTTGCACAGAAAGATATAAATTACATCTATCCACAGGCAATATGAGTAAAAATTCCCGAAGGGTCGTTAAACAAATCACAAATACGTAAACTACTTTGCAAATATCTCAAAAACCACTAAAACTGCTATACAGTATCATGTTCACGTCTGCATGAAAATGATTTGACATATTCGTCTGGAAAAGTGGTCTGTTTTGTCAACATTTTCTCATATGTGCAGACTTTGCTTATTCACAATATATAGGGAAATATTACTTAAAAAGGTCATCTCATCTTACCCTTCGAAATATCATCACGAGCAAAAAAATCCACTCGGCAATTAATGCGAAGGCATTGTGAACATGGCCTCGGGATAAATGAAATGATTTAATCCTACCGAGAATGGATCTCGAAGCCATACAATGTCTGCGAATAGTTCCGATATTCCTCTTCGAATAGCTATTCATTACGAAAGCCGGGTTGGTTAGTCTTACTGCGATTGCCAATTAAGGAGACGGCATTTTCCATTCCTTAGGTGAAATTGTCTGAGGGAATAATTTACTGGATACAATCTGAGGGTTCCTGAGGTGAAGAAACACATACATTTCTCCAAGCTTCAATTATATTCATCAGATTTTATTCCATACTTTGTGGAAATTACTATCTGCTATAATAAGCACTTTAGTGATCATCACATATACTGAAACCCATCCTCAACAAAATTATTTTCAAGAGAAGTGGTTTTGAATTTTGTAGTACTGAGCATATACAAACGTACCTGCAGGCTTTGCTATTTGTGCAAAATGGTATTTAACATTTTCCTTTTCAATGATATACATATTACTATATATTGAAATATGCATACCCTTAATTGAAATTAATCAATCGGTCTACTTAATTCTTTTTAAGGTTTATTATCATTTTAGCTTGGGTATTATTTTTTTATTACTTTCTCGGAGATTCAGTTAATGCAAACTCAATCTATAAAATTCCTTAAGAATCCTTTCTAAAATGCCAAGATCGATAATTCTCAATAATTAATTTCATTTAAAAATCGACGAGTACCACGATTTCCATACTAAGTTGCCATGTTCATGCATCAAATGATGTTATTTCCCAGGAGAGCCAAAATCGAATAGGATATTGCGTTTATGTGAAATGTTAGGTGCCAAGATACACTGATGTGAAACTGACTGGCAATGAATTTCTGAGTGCGCGCTTTGTCATCATACGTCAAAAAATCCCTACAGGAAACTGAACCGATGGTTGAATTTCAAAAATTTATTTGAAAGATTAAAGATTAGTGGAAGACCGAATTCTATGCTCAGTATACAAATGTATCTACATAATGATGATTCACATGCAATTACCTGTATCATAGATTTTAAAAAAGATACATTTCTTTTATTCAGAATTTTTTGTATTATTCTAAAACTTTTAAGATTAGTCATTTTGATAAAACAATATTGTTGCTATATATATAGAAACTATAATCTTTGATAAGTTTGATTTTAGAACACTGACTTTCTATGAATATGTGTAGTGCTGAATTACAAACTAACATAGCTAAAATCAGAACTTTACACCTGATTGCAGACATACAATTAAAGTTAAGTGGCTTTTCGAGAAGCAGAGGCCATTAAGATTTCTATAATTCATGTAATTAATAAATTATTGTCACTTGTCTAATGTACCGTTGACTCTGATTTCAGGTTGACAAGAAACCCTTAAAACATCTTCATTTTTTATGACGTCAGTGAGAAAAACCTAACAGTAATATGGAAATATGTGAAATGAGCCTTTAACTTTAAATGAAGACTGGGAAAACAAGAATGAATACATGTGTGGAAAAAAAGAGTTTCAGACTGATGGAAAAGCAAGATGAGAATACATTATGGTTATCGTCACCGGAAGTGAAATCGCTAAAAAAAAAAAACAGTAGTTCCTTGATCAACAGGGGAGAGATGAAAGGGATTGGACAGAAATACGTGTTCAAGAGTTCTGAAGGCTCTATAAAAATAGCATTTTAAGGGAAAACATGTAGTTGATGATGATTTGCTTGCAGAGGGACGGAGTAGGCGTTCATGTTTACTATTGATACATTACTTTCACTTTCGCCAATACAGGGAAAAACATCGTGTATCGCTTTCAATACTGAATTATAATATAATGCACATACCTAAAAGCGTGGTTATATTTACCTTTTACGAGCGAAATTCCATTAGTGTTTACACCCTAAAGTCCAAGAATATTCAAATCGTTACACCGAGAGCGCAAATTTGACACTTCAGTAAATTTGCTAATAGACCTATCTAGTTGCTGACAAGATCTTGCAGTTCGGTTCGTCGAGCAACACTTGCTTCTGCCAAGTAACCAAGAGCATCCAATATTTGCTCTCGTAATTATGTTTCAGGTTAATCGTTTGTCTCTCTGATCGATTTTTACACCGAGTATTAATTGAGATGAATCATTAACAAATTCATTTCTGATATCTGATGGTTTTCCTATTCAAAGTATCAAATTTGTCCACAACATCTCTATTTTTAATCTTCAATTTTCAAAGAGGTCTAAAATTTATGTCGGTGATATCTGATGATCTCCCATTATTCCAATCCATATCTCAGGCCCACATCAAAACCCCTTGAGATGACTCAGAGTTATACATGCTTCTGAGCAAATACTTTAACCATTTCCAAAGCCAATCAACAATTTCTCTAGCGTTAAATTGGTTTGATGTACGTGATACTTTTTAAATTTGCGCAAATATCATCAGGTTGCTTCCTTATTAAGATTTTTTTCCGACAAAGAAAATGAAATTAATGTATTTAGCTAAACACAGCAGTTTTAAGGGGTTGGAATATTTATATTCTTCAGGATTGTAGTCATTATATTTCTATAAATATCATTCGTATCTAATCAAACTACAAGAGGCCTGATTAAACTAACATCCAAGAACTTGCTACGTAATGCATGCTAATGCGACCCAATCAACCAATCAAATTTTTCATGCAGGTTTTAAATATTACTTATGGTCTATACTATTTTGATGAAAGAAACAGAAGATATCTCAGCCTGTCATAATAATGCCACATACCTTTTGACAGCCTATATGTAAAATATACTGGTATTTTATATTCAGAACCCTGCTGGCACATATTAAGCGCTTATACAAGACATTGAAGACGCATAAGACGCAAGGACTTCGTCTTTAAGCAGGTCTTTGCATAAATATCTCCTCTATATTGTTCGACAAATTGTTCTGTCATTCGAAGAGTCTGATGTTATAAAATGCAAAATCAATGTTTTATTTTCATGCCTCAGCACCGTATCGTAATGCCATTCCGACACACTCATAAATAATAAATGCAGCGTGTGGGTGTAGCTGAAGAAACATTTTTACACGTATACCATGACTGTATTAAAAGGATTGAAGTTCCAAGAGACGTTTTCAAAAAGAACATTTGATGGAAATCTAGCCTGAGTCGCTCTATCAGTTTGTTTTAAAACTATTTGTTAGCCTTTGTTGCATGCGATAGCATTGCTCTTGTCCTTGAGCTATGAAGATGTTTCATTTGCCATATCGATCTTCAGGCGCAAAGGAATCCTTGTTACATTTAATGGAATCTGAGTTCCGATGTATTCTCGGGAGACCTCGGCGTTTCCTGTTTAATGAAGTTATTGTTTCTAGCTTACCCTAAGCCCGGGGATAAAGCCGTGGTTTACAAGAAGGCCACATTTGTGAAATCAGTTGTTGTATTTTTACAATTTTTTAACAGTGATGACGACAGTAATCAATTCCTGAAAATTGTACATTTAGTTATTTGACTTTTTTGTATTTCGTACTTAATTCATTTTAGCATTTTGCTGAAGATAGCTTAAAATGAATAAAAACTTCATGAAAGCAATGAGAATGCAGCAGGCTTCATTCGACAGAATTTACTGAAGAATCAAATTTAACTGTGTGACAAATCATCAATATACTTGTTGATACTGAGATATACCAGATCATCCTCTGATGCTTAAATTTAAAACAGCTTATAGTGTTAAAGAGAGTTTCATACGGAAACTGAATGTAAAAGATAACATAAAAGCCAACTTCACATTTTTTTTGCTACAAGACTAGCTCCACTTGTTAGAAGAAATTAATAAACAGTCTACGTATCAAAAAGTTGATACCTAATGAGATGTTGTATATATATATATAAGCTTCAGAATCAATTCAGCTGATTCTTAGAGTTTAATGTTTCAGAGTTAAAAAATCAGCATACATGTACAAATTAGATGCTAAACATGACTGAATGTGCGATTAATTTTTTAAAGGATTTTCAAATTCTAGATTCCAATAAGTCTTCCTCAGATGTTCTATCGAAAATTGTATCAAATAAACAAATACAAAAATTCATAGATAAAACACCATAGCTTCGTTCACTTACTAAAGCCGAGATGGTTTGAATGAGCCTTCAGTATGTTAACGATCAGAATTAATCCTATTTCAAAAGTTCAAATTGATTGCCTCCATTTCTGTAAGCACAGGTCGATGTCAGAGAGTCATAAAGCATAGGTGAACTCTGTCTTATAATGGGATAGGACAATAATATGACATTAATTCCACGACAGTGCTATTTTATTTTTCCTCTGTGAGCGAATTGAAATGGTAAGGGGTACTACTATAGAAATGGACGATGTGTTTATCGATCCCGAGCTGAAATATGCTCTGTGGTTGATTGGGTGCAACAGGAATACCATCTACATTTTCAAATTTCGAAGTCATAAAAGCCAACAAACATGATCGATATACTGGATGAACTCTGCCTATATTCATGAAAGTAAATTAGTTAATTTGATAATTTTTGATTTTAGTTTTAAGAGTAATTTCAAAGACCACATCAGACCTACATGTTTATTTAAAATCATTTTGTTTTGGCGGTCGCTATTTCTAATAACGTCTTGTTTGTGGGTTTTTTTCCATTGACATCTTATTTTACAATACGCCCATTCAATTCAATTCAGTTCAATTAATAACATAATATATTTATTTAAATGATTTTTTTCCGGGGCATCATGTACATGTACTTCCTGAAATAATTCTATCTATTGTTAGGTTAAAAAAAAACTATCCGTTCATTACTTCATAAATCTGTTAACTTAGTCGAGGAAAAAATGTCCTAACATTCTTCCTCAATAGAAAATTCATTTACGTACTTTTTATTATGAAAAATTGAGGCAATATCTGTAAACTCTAATGATGTCCGTCTTTCTTGTTTCAAGGAAAACGCAAACTTAACAACAAAGATTAAAACAACCGATATCTAAACCAAACGTTTCCAGTACAATGATATCACCGACAAAGTACCTGTTTTGCCATAATTCCATATTTTGGACTGTGTTTAGTACATCTTCCACAGCTAAATATCTAGTATGGCATAGATTTAAGTGCTTTAAAAGTTAATATTATGAGAAAATGAAAATTTTCTGACAAATTGTCAGTTTTTCTGGAAATGGAGGACTGGTTTAACAACGCCTTAACGTGACCTTTTTCTTTCGTGATTTCAATAAGATGTTCTTTTTCATGAGCTCCGTCTGGTATACTTTCACTAGTTTAAATAAATGATGATACCCCAAAAGCCACGAAATAATTCAATGCAAATCTAAATTTTTGTAGGCGATGAAAAAAAGAAGAAACTCACCTGAAGTATCAATCCAGTGGTGTACAATGTGAACCCCCGTGTGGATATCTATACCTATGCCAATCAAACACCATTCATGTTCTAAGGTATATTCTGAAAGATCATAATGTAAATATATATTGCTCTAATTAACAGTACTTTGTCAGCGAGATTGATTTCTGGGAGACTTTTTGTTCTGTTTCAATGTCATCTTAATTGGCAGGGTGGGTCTCAATTTTACGTCATCTCGGAAGGGGAATTCGCTGATGGTGAAAATTACACAAATCATCCCCTGTGTTGTTTATTTCTTTATTACGGAGTGTTATAATGTCGAGAATTATCGAATACCTGGAGACCAATTTTCTACGACCCTCAACGATGGGATTTCGTCACAATGTTGACGTTTGGTGCGAATTATAATTTGATTTCGTCATTATATTGACGTTTGGTGCGAATTATTTAATACTACGTTAAAGAGATCTCTTTTATCCTTGAACGACCTGTATATATATACATGTATCTGAAACACACTCAAGACAATGTGCAGTTTAAACTCTTAATTCATTTGTCCCTAATATTGGGTATGGGCAATTATATACCTGTCTGATTTCAAATACTATATTATGTACTAGGTACGCGTATGTACACATATTTCTATATAAAAATCCTTCGCATATGCGATTGGTACATGTTAATTATGATTTATCCATTGATATTGTTTTTCTCGTTTACGCCACTAAGCATTTCAAATGATAATTTCAATTTGGAATTATTTTCGAAAAATTATATTAAAATCCCTACACAAATGAGTTTCTTTTCTTTTCACATATTGACAATGTTAATGAACTGATTTTTTTCCTTTTTGTAACCATTAATTCTTCTTTTGACGTATACATAGTTTTAAAACGAAAACTCTGCTGTCAGAAGATTTAAGACAAAATAAAAAAAATATTTTTCCAACGAGCCAGTCATTTGACCATTTTAAGGATATTTCATGGTTAATTCATTGTACCGTCTTATTACTCCACAAATCGATAGCAAAAAAACCACATTTGACGTAATACGGGAAAATTTATGTAATGTTTAAAAATCTCATGAGAGTAACTCAAACTATGCAGTATTATTCATAATTATCTCTAGTACATTTAATAAAATGATAATAGCAATATATAATTAATTAAACTGACGATACGCAGTACAAAATTCTTGGATTCTAACAAGAGCGAAATATTTTATTTGATAATTTCATTTTTAGAATGTGAAGTTATGATTTATGCTCATTAAAACTTCAATGAGAACAGAAATTACTTTCGAAAAGGATAACAAGAGATATTTCAATCATTTTTACTTGAAAACCTTCCCTCCAAAATCTCAAAATATGAGAAAAAAAAATTTTGGGTTCCTCATTTATTTTGACAAATTCAGCGTCTACCCTGTGTGGATACAAAGTATGTCGAACGAAATTGGCTAACTTTTTAAAATATATGTATTAATCTTATAATACACCCGCACATGCATTATATTTTGTTCCAGTGAATTTTGAAAATTCATCATATCAAAGGCATATGTTCAGATATACATTAGAAAACTAACAGCAATTACTATTTCTTAATCTTTATTTAAAGTTCGCATAAAAGAAAAAAAAAGTTATGTATAAATGTATATTAAAAAAAAAACAGCTTTAATTAATAAATTTCCTTTTTCTACTTGAGTCTAATAAATTGCAGTTATTCTATCATATATATCTATAAAGATTTAAAATGCTCTTATACGATCTTGTAGAACTGCTGAATCGGAAGTTGACGCGGACTTATACCCCCATGAAAGCCGCGGCTGTAATGGAAGCCGGCGATTGGATTGGGGGATTAATGACAGGGTTCGATTAATGAGTATGGAGGTTGATGACACTAATGGCATTCAGCTCAACGCGGTTACACAGAGGGCAGACAACGGAAAGGTTACAAGAACAAACCCTATGATGGTACAGCGTAGATGTATGTAAGCAGTATCGATACCACTTATGTAAAAAAAAAAATTTAGAAGTTAAATTTACAGATTGCATATTTTTAAGAAAGATTTTATTACATCCCGTTTAAAAAATTAATAATAAAATGCAGAGTTACATTTCAATTTCCCAGTCCGATTATAACTTCGCGATGATTTGACCTGGGGTCATACAGAGTCGGTGTCCTGCAAACGTTTTTTTAATTTGATTCTCTTCAGGCTTTATCAATGAAATGTGATGAAGATGACTCACATTAATTACACGATTGATTCGTTCGAATTACATCGTGAATCTGCGAATTGGCGATATACGAATGTCTGCTTTATCGAACACGGACTATAAAACTACGAAATATCACGAATAATTAGAAATTTACAACGGAAATTGGAAAATTTCCCCTTTATCTATTAGACACATAGCTGACTACGATGCGGGGCGATTTATTGGCACCATCAATGTAAGCCGGATTTTACGACCAACAAATCGCCTACCAAAGAAAGCCAAGCCGAGTGCCATTAACGTAATTAGAAGAAATTTTCAACGGAGACATGTCAAAATTGAAAATAAAGAAATGTTTTTATAAACACGTAACGCGCTTTTCTGTCAAAATCTTATAGTCTACGTATTAAATAATTTTTCATGATTATATATTTCTATGATTAAATTGTACTTTGACTATGTTTTAATGATCATATTTTCAATTAAATTTATATGATTTTTTTCAGCTTTTTTACAGGAAAACTGTGAACAGAGTTTCGTAAGTATATATTGTCAAATTAAACATACAATAATCCGAAGTATACAAAGATTAAAAAACATTGATGAGTTTTATTTATTCAGAAAATTAATATTGTAATATGTTTTGGAGCAATTTTAAATTGGTATTTTGATAATCATAATGTAGTTTGGATTTTATAATATTTTTTAATATCCATGATTTGTATATGCACAATATTGGAAAAACTGTTTGTAACACTGTCCGATACCCTCACTCTTCAAAAGGGAATTCATGTATTTACCACACATCCCGTTATATGAAGCCAATATCTTGTACGTAAAGCCTAGGCATCGATATTCATTAATTTGGTCGCTGTGGCAACAATTCCATCTGCAGGGGCTTTGGCTACGAGACGGACTTTGTGCTTTAGAGAATATAATCAAAAGTCATTGAGCGCACGTGCACTAACGAACCATTGTCTTTGCCTCAAAAACATCTGTGCACAAGAGGTTCTCAAAACTTCTTGCCCGTCAGAAAATTTGGTTAAAATATTGAGAAAATTCACGCTATTAATATTTAATGGAAATAGAGCCATAAAGTAAAATCACAATGCACGCAATGTATGAAATTAACTATTGGCTTTGCAATAATAAAGACAGAAAGATGTCCTGTCATTATCATTTTGCAGACGACTTGTTTTTCGTGATTCTCGCTACTGAAAACAAAACCCGAATCCTTTTAAGGTTTTTCAAAAGGAAATAAAGTCAAATACTTTGTACTTTGTAATGGCAACAAACATCCAGATGCTTTTACGACGATCATGTTTAAAACTTACCTTTACTAGAAAACACACATCCTCAAGTAACCCTGAAAGAGATGAAAGACGACTTTTAATCATGCCCATTAATAAATGAATAAAATTTTTTTTTTTTTTAGAATAAAAAAAAAAATATTAAAAATTAAACAGAATTAAAAAGGACTTTTTGAGCAAATGCCTTTCGACTTTTGGTTTGATCAATCTTGCATGTAACATACGATTAAGGACGACGAAAATCTCCCGATCCATTCCGAACGGCCTACAATCTCTACATCAGATCTAGACGGCAGTGTCTTTGGTTGGATTTCCAGAACAACTCTGCTCTCTTCGGCAAAAGACCTGCGTTCATTCTTGGTCTTGCCCTTGTAAGAGTTCGCAGAAATTTGTGAAACAACCAATGACAATTGAGATTCCGGAACAGACCGGGTCGATATTCGGATTTTAGTGGCCTGAATGAAGAATTGCATAAAGACTGGTGTCTCAGGAGAGCAGAGTTGTCGAGTTTATGTCTTCGATGAGGTTTCATCTTAATAGAATGTACTAAGTTTTACTTTATTTAGTTGCTTAAGTGTCGCTTTTTTATTTCAATCTAGAAATTGTGTCGTATTTCAAATGATTTAGAATGAAGAAAATAATAACACACGGTATTTTGAAAATAAGTGATCATGTGAGTATTCTTTTAGTACAACAATATTTCACTTCACAAGAAGGATAAAAGATTGTTATGTCCTTATTACAAATTTCATATGCAACGAGAAAGGATGAAATTGACTTCATTAATTCAAGAAAGAAAACCATACACTGCATATCGTGGGTTATATTGAATCATTTACTTCATATGTGGGCTCCGAAATCAATTAATTAAGGAATGTAGGTTTTATTTCTTTTTTAATCATTGCGTCATCGAATGATCAGATATTTTTTAGTAAGCGTATTTAATGATAGATTTTTTTTATAATAGTACATAGCTATACATACCTTTAAATTCCCTGCATATTTTGCAAATCGAATCAAGTTCCAAAAATGCAATTTTTTAACAATGCAAATATGGCGAAAAATGCGAAATTATTGATGAACACAGGTTCCTTAAACTCCACAACAGTACTTATATGCAATCTTAATTTCCTTTCGGTGAAAGGAGGGGGAATTTTTTTTTGAGTCCCTTCGACCATAGAAGCTCCTTCGACAACTACAATGGACAGTAACAATTCCCTAGCTTTTTATAATTATCGATATCAGAAGAACAGGCAAACCAGATCGAGGCAAAAATTATAATTCTCTTGTTTTCTGACAATTTTCGGAGATTTTGTGTAGATCTTCATCGATCGGGTCCACGCGGGCTGGAGCGCCTAATCCGATTGGCCACCCGTTCACACAGAATTAACACGTTTGTTGGATAAATATTTTATTAACTTATATACAGCCAGTACATGCTTCAAATTCCCTCGGGCTGAAATTATTTGGTATACCATCTGGCATAAAAGGGTTTGAACCATCTGTTATTCAAAAAAAGAGTTAAGATACAAACAAATGCTTAAAGTAATTATTGCAAATTTATGAGAATTACAGATTTTTCTAGCACAGATTGTTTTCTATTGCCAGATGATTGAATACATTATACATCACAGACATCGATATCGAAATGAAAACCACAGGTTGTCGCATTGTTAAAGCAGAAAGTGTCAGCATCATATTGTACACCCAAAGACACCCGATTAATTATTCCGACCTCTGATCCCTTTGAAATATGAAACATTTTCTAAATTATTCATTATGTGTAGGCAACTTACACATGTTTAAAAAAGGATAAGATATTCAATACCTTTTCATTATCTGAAAATCACGAAAACAATTAAAGTCTTTAGTTTCAATGAAGAAAATATGTGTATACGTTAGTATGATTGCTTAAAGTGAACTAATCTGACCCATCTAATCGTATCTTGCTTTTTAAATACAATAAGTTTACTTTTAAATCAGAGATTTGCTCTTAATTTTACAATTTAGATACTATTTACCTATTAAAAAGGAGTTGTTACATTCTTAGGTATAAATGGTTGTCAGGAACATGAGAGCGAGAGAGAGAGAGAGAGGGGGAGAGAGAGAGAGAGAGAGAGAGAGAGAGTTCCTTGGAAAAGCCATCTATACTTGCAAAAACTATAATAAAAACGTAAGTAATCATTATTAAACTAGGTATAACAGTGTTAAGGTCTTAACATCGTCAACAAGATAAGTTCTATATCGAGTGAAATAATTTTTTTTATCAGGATACAATAAATGTATTTGAGATGCATTTGAGAACAGTTTTCTTCAGTCTGGAATTATTCATTACTTGAACAAAGTTCTCAAGAAAATATATCTCTTTCAATTCTTCTTATACAGGATGTCGAATTGATTATATTGCGTCATTTGAAATTCTTTATTTTAAAAAAAAAGTCAAAGAAAATTGTTTGTTTGAGCAAGGAGCACGGTTAAAACTGTAAATTAAAGTTTAACAAATAATTTGATACTGGGTACGGATCATGAACTATGTTATAAATAAATGTCAAATATCAGATAAATCTTACAAAAAGGTTACACGACAGGAATTTAAATACATTTTGTTTGTGACATATTAACGTTTCAGAATATGTGTAGGCAAGATTAAAGCAATTTTTTATACCGGGTACACAATATACCTAATTTGATGTTTTGTTTTTTATTCAATGACACTTAAAGATACCTACCACAAACAATTTTTCCTTTCTTCTTTTCAGAAGTGTTAATGTGTAAAAATGAAGACTCCTGAAAATATTCTTTGAAAATGTAAAGAATCAAAAAACATATTCTTTAAAAAAAAAAAGTAGTAAAAAACTTTAAATGTGTAAAAAAAAAAAATTAACTCCTGAAAATGTTCCTAGAAACTGTTTAGCAACAAAACCAAACTATTGCAAGAAAATCTAATCAAGAAAACTTAGTTTACATAAAGTTGAAGACTCATGAAAATGTTCCTAGAAACTGCATGGTAACAAAAACTATATTCTTTCAATGAAATAAACGGAGATAGCGAACAGTATGAAGCAGAATTTGTGCAAGATCTTATGCGTGAAAAGAGAAAACACTTGCTGTGGCCTTCAACTCGACATTTACATATATCAACGACGTATAGTCAATTAAAAATTATAATTTCCATTCTTATGTCGATACGAAATATCCTGGCGAGCTTTAGCTGCAGAACTGTAGCTCTCTGCTTGAGAAAATTCGGACAAATAAAGCAGAGAGCTACAGGTCCAAGCGTTGTAAAAACCTTTGATTTACGCCGACGATTTTTTGACGCTACTTTAAGTATTTATTTTCTGTAGTTTAAGCTTTCTCTGGCTTTTAGAATGGAATCCTATACTAATTCATATGTTTAACTCTTATATTTGATACTTTGTTTACCTTTTATGGGTCCGAAACAGTCCTGTATATAATTTTGTAATGTCAGTTTAAAAGAATTCCATTTCGACGTCCGTAACAACAAACAGCCATTTGTTACCGTCGGGAGGTAAGTAAATGATCAGGAATTGAAGTTGAATGCATGATTTATTATTAAATACCATTTAAAATTATTTTCAAAGCTGGGGAAAGTATAGAATACACGAAAAAATACCCATAATGAGCGACAAAGAATCGTCGGCGTAAATCGAAGGTTTTTACAACGCTTGGATCTGTAGCTCTCTGCTTTATCTGTCCGAATTTTCTCAAGCAGAGAGCTACAGTTCTGCAGCTAGGTGAGCTTTAGATAAAAGATACCACAGAGTCTGACACATCTGTTTCATATTTTGATATTTAACTTGAAAAAAAAAACGTTAATGGCAATCTAACAACCAAGCTCTATGATAAACGTGATAACTTCAACTTTTCTATCGTCAACTTCCCTTACTTATGCAGCAATATACCTTCATCACCTGCATACGGAGTTGATATATCTCAGTTGATTCGATACGAAAGAGCATGCTTTACGTATGAACAATTTCTAAAGCGAAGTAAATTATAAACAAACAGCTGTCTCATTTAAAGTCATCATTTCGTAAGTTCTATGGTCGATACCATGACCTTGTCAGCAAATACAATTTATCATTGAGTCCAGTGCTGACTGACGTTTTAAATACTGATTGTTAGTCCAAGATTTCTTCGGTTATTACCCGATTATGACAAGGAGCACCGGGTGTGACCGATCAGCTGGGGATGCTTACTCCTCCATGGCACCTGGTCCCACCTCTGATGTTTTGGAGGCCCGTGTTTGCTTTGCTCCTATTTTGTATTGTTTTATGGACTTTTGATCTTGAATACTGTTCATTGTCTCCATATTTTTCATTCAAGCTCTTAAGTCCATTAAACATTGGATACAACATAGACCTCCAAAACACCAGAGGTGCCTGGGGATCATGTGCCAGGGAGGAGTGAGCATATCTTATTGAGGAAACTTAAATTGAATTAAAACGTAGATTCCCGAAAATGTTCCTAGAAACTTCAAAATAACAAAGACCATTTATTTCTAAGATTTTTTTTCAAAAACTACATTGTAACTGTGAAGTAACAATTTCTACGTTTTCATCAACATACATCTACCAGGGGTATATGATTTTTTGTAATGCAAACTTGTTTTGATAAAAAGATGGTATCACTCCTACAATCGGTAGTGAGAGAGTCACTTATTTAAACAACGATTTTTGAATATTGGAAGAAAAAATTGCTAATGTTATTATGCTTATAAGCATTGAAACCTTCACCGTGTCGTCACACGGCCAGCTGTGCTAGCAAGTTAAAAATCTGCAGTTTTATACTTATATATTTAAATTAAGAAATGTGCAGTTTTATACTTATATTTAAATTAAGAATTATTGATTTTATGGTTACTTGATTAAATTTTTTATATTATAAGAAAAGTAATAAAGATATTCATATCAATTATTATTATTAATTATTTAATTAATAATAATTATTATTATCAATCTAATAAACTTTAACAGATGCCCGTTTAAATGTTATACACCGCACTTCTACACATGTTTAGCAAGGTGTACCTGTAACCTATAATGGAGGATAGTTGTACAAAGTGTAAAAAAAAATTATGTATTAATGGGTTTTTTTTGTTTGTTTTTTTTCGCGGGGGGTAAAATTTTGTGATTTTAAATTTTCTAAAAGTTCTTTGGAGTTTTTAGGTATCCACATATAAAGTTGAGAAAAACTTGAATAAGTAGTTGAACAGTTGTCCTCATATTTCTCATGCACTTTTGTTAATTTTGTGGGGAGTACAGAAATATGTTTGGTAGAGCATTTTCTGGAACCCGCTATGTATCTTTGTAAGGAATTTTATGAAGTTTAGGAATCCAGTATATTAGGTGTGGCGAATCATATTCATTTTGAATTTTGGGAATATCAAAAATATCTAAAAGTGGCGAATCATTTTGAAGACATATAGAATGAAAATATATATTTGTAGATCCTCATTCATAAGCATTTGTCTATTAAGAACGAATGTATGAATGTAAACTCTATAGCCAGTTTGAAACATTTGAATTGTCGCGTCTGAAGATGTTTTTTGCTTCGTGACTACCTCGGAAATTTGCTTCATCTTATTGATGGCCTCACGGCTAAAACGCCATGAACTACGGTCATTAGTGAACTACTTACTATCTGATTTCATTTGAAAATGGTTTTTTACCAAATAGTTTCTTTATACTACAAACACAGTCATTTGCTAAATGGTGATATTTTATCTTAAGACGATTACCACCGACAATTGTCAAGGAAATTGTTACTTTTAAAGATCGCATTTAGAGTACTTTACTTCCGACGGCTTTGAACAAGTATGATAATGGTGTTTTAATTGCTCGCAATCGATATAAAACACAATAAATTTGAAAATCACGTGACTTCTCTGCTCCATCATCACGTGACTTTAGCCCTCACTGCAATTCCATCACGTTAAATACTGGCAATGGAACAGACAATCAATATTTCCCAGATCCCAGAGGAGAGGCAAGACGGATTGATTGGTCCAGAAAACGTCAAGGAAAGATTAATGGACAAACGATGTTTGAAGGGGAAAAAAGAAATGTAGTCTGCAGCCGAGAATAGCTTCCTCCCCAGAATAAAAATCCCGCTTTTTCATGAGAGAGGCTCGTTAATATATAATGTTACATGAATCATAAACAGTTTTGTATCGGAATGTGCGCAATATCAGATTTTATTGAACCAAGATAAGGATTTTTGCATTGGTATTTTAGGATATATATGCTAATACACTATATCTTAACCCCTGTAAGTGCGTCATACTTTGTTTTAAGTATACCAATGTGTCTGGTCAACGCCCCTTCAGTTTAAGTCCTTAGGCTATTCAATTAAAGTTAAAAATAGTAATAGAGAAACTTAATTGATCCTCAAAGTTATCCCAGTTTCTTCAGTCACATACATTTCAGTCTAAAGGTTGGTTATTTCTATCCTAATAAAGAAGTTTCTTCAAGATTAATACAACATTTCCTGACATTTCCATTTCTTGATCAATAGGTACGCACGCTTATAGTGCGGTAATCATGAACAATTTGTTACTAATGCTGAACCCATTAAGCGTATGCACCAAGTTAACTGAAGCCAAGCTCCCAAAGAACAGCGACCCCCTTTGACTCCGGTTTGGCCAAAAAATACGAAACTGTTTGGTATCAAAATGAATATCGACAGATTTCAAGTCTATCTGATAAATCAAATAATCCCGGACTGTCTTGACGCGCGAACGACAGAGAAAGGTCTAGCACGGAATCCTTATATGTAGCGGTCCATCACTAATTCGCACATCATCCGTTGGGGAATTCCATCATTATTTTTGATTAACTCAATTATTTGATTTACGGCTGCAACATTCTCTGTCAATATCTTGTAACTTGTCATGGAAACGCTGCCAATTTTGACTTGACCGTATACCCTAAGCCTTTTCCCCTAAAAGAAAATTGACTTTCCAGTGTACGCGAAGCACGCTTATACAGAAAACTTAAAAAAAAACTTTTAAATAATTACGTAGGCCTATACGACTTTTTTAAAAATTACTGAAGCGATGTAATCAAATTTAATCTATACAAAGTTACATAAGTACGATATTGCGTGGGTGAGAAAGGTTACCATAGCAACGAGTCATTAATTTATTTTGTATCTTTGGAACCATTTTTCTGATCTTCCGTGTCATTTAAGTTTTGTTGTTATTACAAAATTAACTGACTGTTTGAGTTTTTTTTTCGTAGAATTTGAAACATTGTAAGTGACGGAACACAAGAGTGTAAGAAACTATAGTGGGGGTTGCTATATTTACTATTACCAAAGGTGAATTCAGATACAGATTCATTCGAATTCTATGTATCGAAAGTGGAAAACATTGATATAAGAGTTATGTTAAATTTCATTTTCTTAAAAAAAAGTAAGCATCATATACTAAATTATTCTATGGCTTTATATGGTCATTTATATTCCAACCTTGCGTTCTCATATGTACATTTGTACCAAATAGAGTGTGCCACATTAGATATCTATGATTTTTATTTAAATTATATCTGCAAAAGAATTAGATAACGAAGCAGACATTTAATTTTTTTCTTCTTAAATTTATTTGTTTGCATATCAGACAAAATATAGAAAAAGTTTTAGTGCCATTGCAAGACTTAAGGCTCAAATGTTCAAATCATTTTCAAAAAGAAAAAAATATCTCTGATTATCAAAATCTTAGTTGATTTAAATTTCAAAATAAAATTATACTTCTTTTATGCGTTGGTAATATTTCATTGAAAGTTAAGATAGACCTTTTTTGGTGTGCATAAAATTTTACAATAAAAATTCCATTATAGGTCTTGATGACGTTCTCCCTTTATCTGATTGAATTCAGGCACAAAATAATATGAAGGGGCACCGTTATGGACGATTTCGCAGAATATTTTATTGCTAATAAAAAAAAACTTTTGATCGAAATTAAAAATGATTTACATATGTATATTTTGGAAAGGTCTTCAGTTTATTTGTATTTCATTCAAAACAGAGAAACACTTAAAGAAAAGTATTGTGATGTCATTTAATCCCGAGTTTCACTAAAAAGAATATGGAGATAACGAACAGTATTTAATATCATAGTCCATAAAACAATACAAAATAGGAGCAGAGCAAACACGGACCTCCAAAACATCAGAGGTCGGATCAGGTGTCATGGAGGAGTAAGCATTCCCTGCCGACCGGTCACTCCCGCCGTGTGCTCCTTGTCATGATCGGGAAATAACGAAATAATCCGTCGTCATTTCAGCGTATAAATGATGGACTAACAATAAGTATGAAAAACGTCAGTCAGCATTTGACTCAATGATAAACTATATTTGCTGACATCGTCATTGTATCGACCATAAAACTTAAAAAATGATGACTTTTGACGAGACTGCTGATATTCTTGTTTCATCAACTTGTTCGTCAATAATTTACCTCATTTTCGAAATTGTTAATACGTAGAGCATGCTCTTGCGTATCGAATCAACTGAGATATATAAACTCCGTATGCAGTTGATGAGTGTATATTGCTGTATAAGTAAGAGAAGTTGACAATAGAAAAGTAACGTATATTTCTACGCGTGAATATTCACGAAAATCAATTCAATATTCAAGTCAATTTTATAGTTGGTTGAGTAGAAAAACGCATCAGATGTATTTTTTTAAGCATAAACACTTCATACAAGAAACCTTAGTGTGATTTATCTTTCTCAAATAAACCAAGTTCTTCAGATATTGTGTTGCTGGTGCCAATCAAGCTTTTAAATCAAATTGTCGTGCGGGAAATCATGATGTATTACATAACCTTATGTAAGTTAAAGATTACATTAGATTATTTCTAGCTGATTAAAAAGCAATTTAATTAATTCTCTTCCAGAATTTCTTTCATGATAATTTTCTTTTTTCCCGTCTAATATGGTGCTGTTCTTCGAGAAAAGAATACAGTCGTTACATCTCATATGCTGTAGACATAGCCCGGTAAACTGGTTTACAAATTACGGTCAAATATATGCCAGGGCTTTATTAAAATACTTTTGTTAAACAAAAAGAGCATCGCAAATCGTCTTTCAAAGGGTTAAAGACCGCTAAGATTATAGCTTCTTTGTGGTATCAATTACATAAATTACATGTTGTATCAGGAAAAAAACTGTGGTTTGATTAACACCGTCAATCTATAATTTTTTTAAGGTCAGTATTTCAAGGGAATGATATTTAATTCACGGTGAATTATGATAGTTTACTAATAAAAAGTATCAATATTTGTGTTTTTGTGTTCCAAATCCTGACTTAAATTTATTTCCTGAATATGACTGATCCACAACTTTTTCTCCATCCAAAAAGCATAGAATAAATGAAGAATTAAGGTTGACATAAGGTACTTTTTTCAAATTAATTTATTTATTCAGAAGTGAATAGATATGAATAAATTATTTACAGAATTTTTTTTTTATTTTGAAAGAAAGAAGGTTAAAAGATTATTTATTTCTACAGAATAATGTACTAGATATCAAAAACTGTTATATAAATATTTGCTGCCAATGCACAAATTAAACCAGGTTAATTTTATTTAAATCTTCTTCATAAAATTCAACATTAGCAAACCTATTATAGTGAGAACCTCGTAATTTTTTAGAACTTGTGTTCAAACCATTTGTATCGTATTTATACAATAAAATATGTTCAAACCAAACCTATTGAAAAAATAGGTATTTCAGAGATGTTTGTATTTGTGAAAACTGTGTACATTAAAGTAATATTTCTTCAGAAAGATAAAAGCATATTTCAGGATGTAAGTTGCAAAAGGATAATGGAAGAAAATGGAATTTCTTATGCCTGACAAGATTCCACCATTCATTTTGCTGACACGTAGTCTTCTTCAGAATTAACCCCAATAACCCCCCAACATCTGTCAGATTTCGTGTTACTTGGTCATTTTTATAATTGGTCCTTTGTTTGACGAAACTTCTTGCATGTTATTGCGAATGTGAAGGGTAGATGGCGGAAAAGAAACCTTTGCACATAATTCTTTGATTTTAATACTAACCATTATGTGTTTATGTTCATTATACAATTTGTTTCTTATAGCATTATATGCTACAAAGTTAAAGAGGTATTCATAAAATTGTTCTTACTTATTTAAATTTTTTTTATAGATATTTTTCAATTTTAATGAATGTGTTATTGTTTTCTTTTCATTCCTCTTTTTCAAACAGTAGCATTTAGGATTTTGTAAAATAACGACAAATGCATTAGCATCAAGATATTCAAAGATTCTTTAATACAAATTTTGATATTGTAATTTATGTTTTTAACAGAGCAAATGAACTTCCGGGTTTGATGGAAGTTTGTACCTGAAATGAAAGAATTATACGAAGATGTTAAGAAAATCTATACATCCGTTGACGTCATCAACACAATCGAAAGAGGAAGAATCTCACAAAAGTAAGCCGTACATTCTAAAGAAAATAAACTTGTTTTACATAAGGGGTCCTTAAGTCTACAGGTACCAAACGGCATATCTTTAAACCTTAGACCGCAAAGTTGAATTGATTTTTCCCCTAATCATAATTAAGCATTCTTTAATCCTGATATCTCTGGCAAAAGGCACCTGGGAAATATCAATTATTGACGACACGCTAATTAAATCTACTAAAATGATCATACTGTATAGACAAGGATCATCCTGGTGAAAATTAGGCTCGGGATTTTTGTGGTTAATTTGTGATAGTGCACAATCTGAACTTACGGATACGGTTTTGAGAGGGAACGGGTTTTTAAGCAAGTTTCTAGTTCCTATGACTAATTCTGACATAACTATCAAAAGTGGACCACGATTGTGTTTTATTGTTATTTAAGGACTCTTATATAACTCAATGTATTATATTTAATTATTTTTCCTCTTTTGGAAATGGACCCTCGATACTCTTATTGTCAGACGACACGTTCCTCATAAATATATAATTTTTCCTAAGAATTTGTCATTGAAGTATAGGTACTCAAACAAGTTTCCTCACAAAAAATTAGGGTACCTTACCAGGCATTTGGCCAAGATACCATAGGGTCTTATTTCTTATATAACCCTTATGGCTAATCTTCTAAATGGCCTATAACACAATTTTTGGTGTACTTATATTTAAAAATATTTTGAAAACAATGTAGAAACCAGAAGAGAATGACAAATTTGAATGATTTTTGATGTAATACCAAGATGTACAAAACATATATTTGAGAAACGTGTCGTCTGACCTTAATTAGATTTTAAAAACAAGCACGTTATGATTTAACAATAAGAGGAAACAGTCAAGAATGTCCATGAAAATCTTAAGTTAATTCATGTATCAAATGACTTAACTATTAAATTACGTTACTTAACATCAAGGCGAAATTGTCGTAATATTATCTGCAGAGAGAGAGAGAGAATTGCAAAGTTTTAACACCCTTATGAGTTATGATAAGGAAAGTTTGTTGGGGAATTACAGAGATTAAACAAATGTTCAGTCTTTGAACTTATGTGTTTTACTTTTATCATAATCTTGCAGACACCGACTTCTACTTTCCATCTAACATGATACGAGTTTTTTCAAGTAATAATTCACAAGAAGGCCGTTTGAAATTGCCCTCGTAGGCACTAATAAAGATATTTCTACGTTAATGCTAAAGATTACCCATTTAGTACGCAGATAATGCATATTAAAGGCTTGATTAAAATCAAAAACGAACCAAAAAGAAAATGGAAACACAGAACCAAAATAGAGTTTCATGTCATAATCCTAAGTCCTGGCTTGTCATTCCTACGGTATCTGCAGAGTTACCACAATCAGTCCACGTAATCGTGTTTTTATTATAAAACAATGAGAGTTGACTCTCAAATGAAAAGATAAAGAGATCAAAGTTAAAGGCAAACAGAGACCAAATAAATTCCTGGGCAATAATAATAGAATAGCGGAAAAAGATGCGTTTGAATCAACATTACGTAATTTAAAAATTCTCGCGAGATTTCACTGACACCATTTTGATTCAGAGACAACAGAAGATCCTCTGAGGTCATCCATATCACGTTGTTTGGCTGATGTTGTTTGTGTAATTACTTTGTTCACAGAGTTGCATTTCAGTTACGTCAAAGTAGAAATATCAAATGTATTTTGGCTTAAGATCATCAGACCCAAAGGAATATTTCAGTATGTTATATTACTCTTGTATCCTATTATCAATAAACGTTTTGTCTCCTGTTAGAAAATGAAATATACTGAATGCTCTGCAATATGATGTAAAGCTTGATAGTGACAACAACTTCTAAGATTTTGCTTCTTGTACATACCTTATTTGATTTTTGCAAATAAAAATAATTTCTATATGCACAATTAGTGTTATGTATTTTATTTGATGAATTTAGAACGCATATGAAAAAAGAAACAAGAGCTATTTATAGGTGAGTGATGCACTTGACTCATATAAAGTTTCGTTCAAGAAGCTGATTTCAAATGTTCTTTAAATTCTTGATCCCAACGCATTTTGAACAGAAAAAGGAAACAAATCGAGTATGTAAAAGGAAACATTTATTTTGTCTACAAATAAGTCATTATCAAAGAAAAAGAGTCAACATATTAATCATTAATAGAATCAAAGATTTTAAAATAAAGTCAAATTAATAAGGAAAAGTAACATTACAGAACATAACAATTTTAATGTACAATGAACTGTATTGCAATGCAGGGAAGTTCGCTACAGTAGCTGTGTCAAATCTAGTATAATCATTTAAAATGATTTATTTTTACAAATGACTTAAGAACAATACGTTACAGTTTCAATGTAATTAACAATTATAAGGATATAAAGTCTAAAACATTACAAGAATATGAGAGAAGCTCTATTACATTACTTTGATCAGACGGGCTATACATCAGTACATTGTCAGATAAACTACATAAGCGTTATATTGAGAGAATAAAAATTATAGTACTATTAAATTAAAATACCCTTTTACAATATTACTGGTGAAAAGCTACATGACAGCTATATACTCAATAAGCCTATGCTAATGAAATATTGTATAAAAAAAACAAAAAAAAAAAACTATATTACTAACACCTGGAAATTGTCGAATACAATTTATACTGCAAAATACCTTTTTTAAATACAAAATGATATTGTAGATAGGGGAATACGAAATTATATTGAAACGAGGCAATATGAACTGACATTGCAGATCTAGAGTGACAATACCCAAAAAATATTAAAAAAAAAAAACAAATACAAAAGAATAAAGCAGAATGACAAGACAAAGTATATTCTAGAAAAAAAAAACTATATTAGAAATTGATAATGTAGAGGGCCAATGCAAAAGAAAAATATTGTAGAAAGGCCTATACCTGATACCCTATCTGTGGACAATCTGGTACGATTCATTCATTTGATTTGGTATATATACGTAAGAGCCATTGTATTTATTTGGAGTTATAAAAGAATTAGCAAAACCACATGGACACTATGAAAGGATTTAAGACATACACGTATTTGTATCAATATCGCCTTTGTTTGTAAGGTATATTATTACATCTTTTTTTTTAAGAGAGCTTCAATTTAATGCTAAATCTGGAAATCAATCATATACTCACAGATCAATTTATCTCCAATGGTAAATTTCTTCAAAATCATAATTCAGTCTAATTGTTAATATTTCAATTAACAAAAGTGAATTCAATATACTTTACCTATTTTACATTCCTAAAAATTCATTGAAAAACAAAGATACACTGGCTGGTCCAGCAATTTCTCTAAGAAGCCCTTATTTTCACCACTCACAAAATAATATGAACTGCTGTACACACACTTATTAGACTGCATTACAGTATATTCAAAAGAAGGTATGAACTAACAGTGAATTTCAAGATCTTTAAAAATTTGTAACATCAAACGTAATACTTTTCTACACTGCTTCTTCAGTAAATATGGAACTTTGAAATGTTCATATCTTGTGATTGGTCACATAAAAAATCATTTTGATTCCAAACCTACCAGTAAGATTTGTGAGGGTAATATTAAGGATGCTGGGTTTGTCTTTGACAAATATTTCAATATATTTGACCAGTTCTGCTAACAATCTGTTTTTGACTTCAAATTTTCAAGTTGTCAACTTTTCTTTTTACGTAGTCACAAGCACCTTAATATGGTATTCGTTACTCCTAAACAATTCATCAATCAAGATCATGGTTTTAGTACGATCAATTTGTATACCTGGACAGACAACAAACAAATAAGTTGAGTTAACCTCCATTAAAGTGCTCAGTTCTAAATTTGTTTTTGTTCCTTACAATGAACTGTTCGCAAATACCGGTAAAACTAATCATATTACTCTAACAAAAATGTTCTAACAAATTGTTACACCTATGATAAATATTAAATTTATTTGACTACAGATTAGTCTATTAACTGATCAATATATACGGCTTACGATTGGTTGGATAATTACCCTTCGAAGCACCTGATCCTTACTCTGAAAATCTATGGTTTTTGTTTTATGTCTGTTCACAGAAATGTATTGCTTGCAGTTTCTATTAAGATCGATTAATTTAAAAGCTGTTATTAAAATGTTATTCATGATCTCCAAATTTTTTTAGTGAAAATCATAAACGGCTGTCAAAAGAAATAAGGAAGAAAAACTTTATTTTAAAAAAAACCCCGATAAGAACAAATTCATTGAAATGAATTATCAAAAATAAGGACACCTGGATAGATTAATGTAATTCAAAACTGTTTCCACATTTGATGCTGTTGGAGGTCTGCGTTTGGTTAGTCATTTGCCTTTGGACTTTGGGTCTGAATACTGTTTGTTATTTTCGTATATCATTGAAATTGAAAATAATAATTGAAATTTAATAGTTGTTGATGTGTATTCATTTATTTATTTTCGTTATTTATTAACATATTTGTTGTACTTTCAATTGATGAAATAAAAGCAAAGTTTTGTCATTTACATGTATACGTACATTTATGGAAAAAATAGTTGTTTGCTAGACCAGTTCAGCTACCTGCAGGAATGTTTATATGACTGTACTTCATTTTTAGTAATACGTTTTATTGTTAGTAATAACTTATAATAGAATATGTCTATCTTTTGTTTTTAAGACGACAACAAGTAAAAAAACCATACCCGAGACTTTACAATGTTAAGATATTATAAATATGAATTAATTTCCCAAAATTCTGGCGACCAGAATTTTAATTAACAAGTCCAGGCAAAGGACATGTATCCTGGAATTAAGCTCCCGGATTTATCTCTCTTTTATTCCGCTTATTTCACCCCAGCTGATGTTAAGTTCTTGCCAATCGTTAGTTAGCCAGACAAGACCTAGGCTTACAAAGGATAGGGTGAGCGTTATATTCATTACTTGTATTGATTCTAGAAAAAAATACATTATCCCATCACTTTTAGGGCCCTTTAGGATTTTTTATCACTAATTACTCTCCTGTGCAAGAGGGAAAAAATTGTTTTCGATTTTTTTTCTCCCTCTCTCTCTCATAATTTTGATTAGTTGAGGAAGGGTAAAAAAAGAAAACGTACGCTTTCTTAAAAATAATTTGAATTAATTTGTCCAAATTGTTAAGACTAGTATAAAAGATGGTGTAAGTTTGTAAGAAAAAAAGTATTTGGTCCCACTCAATATGGCCCTAGTGCAATATTATGCATAAACGTCAATATGTTACAGTAACTACAATTTTTTACTAAGATTATTAAATACTGAGCTTTTAAGATTAGTGCTTGTTGTAAAAGAATTAACCAAATGATGAGATTTTGGACAACAACAAAAAAACCCAGCAATTTTCATCTAAAAACTATTATCATACAAATGATAAATATATTAACCTTACCTTAAATGGTCTTCAGGAAGGTTGCTACAATGCTATACCTCTGGCTCTGAGTTCTGTCTCAAAAATTATTTTACAGGAAATCATGAAGAAAAGACCGGTTCTTTGTACAAATGTGAGTATTGCACGAAAGTCACGCATATTGCCCGTGAAGACTTCAAATCTACGTTCTCATCTCCTGGGATGGAAGGTTATTTTTCTTTAGATTTTTCTGATACTGCACTAGTTTCTGGAATTGACGCGTTTCTTTAGTTTCCAAACAGCACTGGGATTTCAGTAAAATGTATGCATTCACCAGATCACAGAGAGCGTTGCTCTGACGTCAACAAGATGTCTGAATTTTCTCTTACGTGCTATTCACATTCAAAAATGGAGTTATGTTAGATTGGTTTACCAGCTCTCCTCTCCCTCAATCCAACATGGACGGTTTTATTCTGCCACATTCTGT
Source organism: Saccostrea glomerata (assembly GCA_003671525.1). Taxonomy (NCBI): domain Eukaryota; kingdom Metazoa; phylum Mollusca; class Bivalvia; order Ostreida; family Ostreidae; genus Saccostrea; species Saccostrea glomerata. The sequence continues at coordinate 119,296 of PRKT01000110.1, read as the reverse complement.
AGTTAATAAATTGTCAAGGGAATGCATTGTATCGAAAAAGTCTGCTATACATTGCCTTTAAGATAAAAATGTACTCTTTTTTTCAGTTTTGTTATATTCTTAATTCGTTCCTTGTGTAACCAAACTATTCTCCATACGGTGCATTTCTTATTACTTGTTTGCTTTTTATGTGTTACCATGTATACTTTGCCTTATCTCCAATTGTCCTGGAGATCCGTTTCATTAACGCATTATATGTCAGTTGTCAGTCCCCATGATCCAATATGTGTTTTGTTTATAACAAATTAAACTTGGTAACTGTAACATTGTTTGAGTTTTATATAAACTATATGTTGTATACATTACGTCAATAACTAAATTAAAATCGTAATATTTCCCTTCTAAAATATCTATATTGTTTTGATATTGTGCTTTTTAAGACGTGATTTTGCTGTTGAACCTTGCCTAGAATCTTACCCTTTGTCTCTTTTCTTTGTTGCGTGTATAACCAGACAACCAAATGGTAAACGTCATTAATTTCTGTGTAACATAATTGTTAAAAGTCTCTACCGATGTTTACCTTCGGAATATTTTAAAGAAACAATCCGAATAATTTCAGGAAATGCTCATGCAAAGAAGTCATATTAAGGTTTCGTGTCGTATTAGATGAGAAGGAGACACGGCCTCTATAAGGAAGTGAGCGCCATTACTTTCTCTTTTGCAGTGAAGCCTTCTAACCTCGCCACTAATGACTGAGGATTCTACTACTGAGTTTAATGAAAAACGACGTCGAGGAAACATTTGTATGGAACGACACCCACCTTTCTATTACGTGTTGCTTAATACAGTTCATCCCTCTTCTAATGCTTCTTATCATTTCTTGCTAACCTTTGAAGTGAATTCTATGGGCTCTCATCAAAGGCTTTGTAGCATGTCTAATCGTGTTTAAATTGCGTTTAAAATGGATAGGACATGGAGAAAAGCATATTACCATTTAACAAAGAGTTCATCCTTAATGGAATTGATATTTTCTAAGAATGCAGCAGTCTGTTCATAATGATATATATTTTTTTAAATCTATGTAATACCGGTATTGGTGTAATTCATATCTGCTAACTACCTTTTCCAGACTTAAACCATCAAACTTTTAATTTTTGAAAAAGTAATATTAAAAAAATGTATAAAATATTCATATATCATATCATATTTTCAGAGAATGCGAAAAAAATCATGTTAAAAGGTGTCAAAAGATGTTTCTTTTTACACTTTATTTTATTTTATGTTCATTACCTTAGTATTTTTACTGAAATCCTAGCATCCTAGTAAAATTCTAGTATTTTTCTGAAACCAGAAGAGTTTCAATGGAAAGCATTTTAATGACAGTGATTAGTAACACGTACCATAGACTTCTTATTCTGTTAACTAAGACTGCAAAAGATAAAAGGGACCGAAACGGTAATGCATCACTAATTATTAATTTGCAGTTAAGAAATGATGAAATACAAAACATTACACGAAAAGGATCATCAACAGATTGTAGAGCCGACAGACTACCTACGCTTAAATAATAACCACCAACGAAGAAAAACTAGCAGTCTAACAGTAAAGTCACTGATGGACTACAAAAGCAAAAGTTAATAATCAACTTATTGATAAGAGAATGCGGTAACGAGCACCCGAAATTTAGTTGAAAAGTAGCAGTAATTAGCTGAACTCTCATAATATCAACGCATAATAATACAAAAGGCGCCATGCGAATAGTTTTTTGCCAAACAAAAGAACTTCAGTCAATTCGTCCTTACAATATAAATATTCGGGACAGAATTAACTGATAGGTCAGTTCTATAAAAAATGTATGTTATAGTATCTATCATTGCTTTATTGTTCACAAATGTATAAGATTTATGCAGATATTGGTAGCCTTATTAATAATTTATTCATTATTGAATATAGTAGTAAAAACCGATGAATTAAAGGAAGAGTGACATATTCTGTGTAAACAATGTTAATAAAGAAGGTTGGTTTTGAGATTTTTTTTGTCAATTATGATTTAAGAATGTACTCGCAAATCTTAATAAAATGAATCAAAATACAGATTACTATAAAACAATTAAAATGTCCTTTTTGCACTGTAATGGTCCATCACACATTTTTTTTCAAAAGTTTTCCTTTAATAGTTTTATCGAAGTGAGTTATTGTCTTTTTTTCATCTTGAATAGTCACATTTAAAACTTTTTTTCAGCTTGAATAGTCACATTTAAATTTTTGAGATAAAATAGTTTCAAATCACTTCGCATGGTAATTTATTTGACGTTTCTGCATTCAAAATTTTTTAATGTTCCAGCTTTAAAAATTTAAAAAGCAATAAAATCAGTTTCATCTTTTCTAAATATAAAGAAAAAAGTTTAAATTATCTGAAATACCGAATATTCAGAAAATTAGATAAATAAAAATTGGGGGGCTGTGATGTTAAATTTCAGATATTTCTTAAAAATTATTAATTTTATGCTTTTTTCATATATATTCACAATATATTTTATTTATTTGCCAAATATGGTGCAAAGATTTATGACAATTAATTCAATATATAATTTAGGACCAGCATAGAACATTTTACCACTGAAATTTTTTTTATTGGCTTTAGAGGATCCAAATTTATTGTTGGAAATAAAAATTTAAACAAATCTAAAAAAGGTCAAGACAAAAATCTGTCCAAAGGCCGAGGAGTGAACCTATAACTTTTATTTTCTAATATTTTGAACCACTGACTCTAATTAAATTCTTTCCTCTAGACGTGATATCAGAGGTCTTAATAGGGATTTAGGTGGATACACATTCTATATTACACGATTCTTAATTCCATTCAATGTTATTGTTTTACAGAGCCCTTCAAAAAATTAGTAAAATTTAGGTTGACATAGATATTCGATACTGTACATTTGATATCAAAATACAATGAAGAAAGAAGTATAATATCTCCTACTTCTTGAAAACTGCTATAGAAGGAGCTATATAAATAAATATGGAGATAAAGAACAGTATTCAAGCTCAAAAGTCCATTAAACAATACAAATTAGGAGCAGAATATACACGGACCTAAAAAATATCAGAGGTGGGATCAGGTACAATAAAATAGTGAGCGTCCTCTGCCGACCAATCACACCCACCATGTGCTCTTTTTAAAAAATCTGTTGACAATTCAGTGTGTAAAATGACCTAAAAATTAGTATGAAAAACTTCAGTCAGTATTTGACTCAATGATAAATTGAATTTGCTAACAAGGTCATTGACGAACAGATATTATTGTTTCATCAACTTGTTCTCAATTATTTTCCTCCATTTAGAAATTGTACATACGTAGAGCATGCTCTTGCATATCGAATCAATTGAGAGATATAAAACCCGTATGCAAGTGATGAAGGTACAAGCATATTGCTGCATAAGTAAGGGAAGTTGAGAAGTTGTAGATCAAATACATAAATTTGCTACAATCCATTAAGATTTTTTTCAAGTAAAATATCCCAATATCAAACAGATGTGTCAGACTCTGTGGTATCTTTTATATCAAGCTCACTTGGATATATCGAAATAAGAATCGAAATAAATATTGTTAATCGGGCCATCTTTAAAATAATGTGTTTTTGCCCTCTCCCGAATCAGTGAAAAATTATTGGGTCGATGAGTAGGTGGGAAAATCTTTTACAGAAAATGTCAACATATTTGATGGCGGATAAGAGGAATGCAAAACAGTTTTGAGTTCGACCATTTTTAGTCAGTCGGTAGGGAGAGGGCCACTAAACAAAATGGTCTTGACAATACGTCGTCAATATATCTAAATGTCGGGTTGAAGGCTACAGCAAGTGTTTTTTATTTTAACGTATAAGATTTTTGACAATCTGTTTTATATGAATACAAAAAAAGGTCTGTAAATAACAGGGTGCAAGTGGTACGCATGAGAACTCCAATTGATTGTTCGAAAAACTTGGTTTCCAAAAACCACATAGATATTGTCAATTATAATTTCAAGCATCTTTTTAATATCAACTTCAGAGTATTTGTGTGTACAATCAGAATGTTTTAACAAAGGAATTTGGTAAATGGGTAAATCCAGTAGAACTTTTAAAACTTTGATTTATGGTCATTGTGTGATCCTAGTTAATCAATGTCAGCAGTTTTACATCCTCTATTTCATATAAATATAAATTGATGTTTTTAGCATTATTTATATCAGATAGAACGTTTATATACTGGTAAAATTTTATATTTCATTTATATATTGTTTGACAAAAACTTTTGATCTTGGATTACTTTTTTATCTCCAATTTATCATTTGCCTAGCGGCAATTCAGTTCAATTTTAAAACTATTGGTTTTGCAGCAGTGATACCAGTAATTCGTTTTAACGAAGTCTTTCTGTGCTATAAGCTTTTGTTTCCTAGTTGTGCATAGTTTTGAAAAAATAAAATTTTAGTTGTTCATGAACGTACTTTCCGCTGCCCCCATAGGAAACATTGATTTTTTTTTAGAGCATGGGAGTAATAATTGTCAATTGTCTAACATTTTATTACAGACAAAAATAAAATTACAGAATTCACTACTGATCAATGACAAAGAGATTCTAAATGCCTCTACAAAGTTTGTTGAAAATGTGCTCTCTACCACAAAATTCGTTTTGTTTTTCTATAAAAAAGTAAGAAAATAACTACAAGTAATACAAAAATTGATTAGTACAGGCTTACATAATTACTAACTTACATAAGGATTAAAAACATGAAAAGGTTAGAGAAAATCATGACAATTTTTTCATGAAAGTCAGTTAATCGTATTTAAGAGACAATGCTCTAATCTCAGAACCAACCATCTTAGGCGCTTAATTAAATACTAGTATATTAAAATGCCGTTAGTGGAATTCACATAGTCTGTCTTCAACTGGAAAAAAGAATCACTCTCTTTCGAATTAAAAAGAAAAAAAATCTTGCAATAATTATTTACTTGTTTTTGTGTTTTACTTTACTACAACTTTGATTTTATTTGCACCAATACTTCTGAAATATTTTGCGTTAGAATTGCTTGATTTGTTTATAATGAAATTTTAACATTTTTTTGTATTTCTTGGATGTTTCCTCGGTTTTAGCATATAAAACATAGTAGTGTGTCTAAGTGATAATACACTTTGTAGCTTTGCAGACGGTTTATGACTTCTTTCCCAGAATTCCCTTTCTCTTGTTGACCCCGAAGTTGACTACTGTCATTTACAATGTCTAATTATCTATTGATTCATCTGTAAAGACTTTTTAGACAGAGACCTGAACGCTATTTTGAAGTAAAAACGCAATGTTTATTACCAAACTTATGATAATTGACTGACATTAACCATCCATTTCTGGTAGATGCTTGGTAGAAACATGATTTAGAAGATGTCATAAACTTTTGCACATGACGTAATTGAGTATTCTAACACAAATTCAAATTGCATTCCAAACTCGTAAATCAATCAAAACTTTGAAATAACAGCAATGGCAGTACCCCAAATAATCTTTCTTTATCTGTTTTCTTTCTGACAAAGAATTAGGTTATGATGTGTTGCGGGGGTTGTTTTACATAACCTCATTTTTCCTGTATTGATAAGACTCTACTAAAGTGTCTGCTTTCAGACCTTTACTCTCCACGCAAATATTTTGCAAAATGTGTTTTCTTTATTCTTTCTTTTTATTATTATTATTACCTTATTTGAATATCATGGCATAGATGTCACACTTTGAATCAAAAATTTAAAAAAGATTGAAAATAGCTTTGATAAATGCCATATATCTTTAAAAAAAATTGTTTGGTTGCCCTCTCCCGACCGAATGAAATAAAAGTGGCCTGGCTCATTCTTTGTTACATAACAGAGCACAACATTTTTTTTGTGTATTCCTCCTATCCAGTCAACAAATATGCTAATTTTTTTGGAAAAAAGGTTTCCAACCTACCTACTGATCCAATAATTTTACCCTGAATCGGAAGAGGGCAAGCAAACATTATTTAAAAGATGGCGTTTACATGGTTCAAAATAAAGCGTTGTTTAAATAACCTCTACGGAAAAGCTGACCTGGTTGAATTAAAAAAAATGATTATAATTAGTTTTTTTTTTAATTTAATATAAGAATACAAGATTGGTTTTTGTCTTTCATGGTCCAGTGAAACGCGTTCTGGTTTCAGGTCCACTACAATGTCTCATGAACCAATTATTATCAAAATTACTTTTCTTTAGAACATGCAAAATCATCGCTTTCAAATTGTGTATTTGGCGATCTTCATACATTATTTACACGTTTTTGCTTTTCTTTAAAATGGCTTATAAATTCATTAAAAGTTCCTAAAAAACCGATCGTAGTTTACCAAAAACAAGAAAAATCTAACTACTTACAAAAGTGTATTTGCTATAAAAGATTTTTATGAGCGTTATGAGTGTTCAAAGTGCTTTGTTTTAAGGGTCTTCCAGCAATGTACCGCATATTAAAGTATTTTTTCGTATTTTCACTAATTCTATAAGAATAATTTATGCAAAATATGAAATCGTAATTTTTTTTATTTATGTTAGGAATTAAAAGTTGCCTTACTTAAGGGTCATGTTTTCTGCAGTTTCTCACCATATTTATTTATATAGAACATATTGCATTGCCCATTGTACTTGTGAAGCATGTATGTATTTTTAGAAGTCCATAGCCCTCTGGGTGAGGGGCCTGGGATTTACCAGGGGCATTCAATATTATTTGTCCCTTATGGTTTTCAATATAAATTAAGTCATTCGATTCAGGTTCTGTTCATCAATGAATGAATTTATCTTTTATTGACATTGTGTCAAAATTTGAACAAGTCCCTGCACTCTGAAACACACTTACATTTGCAACTTACCTACCCGAATACATTGGACATCGATTATGGGTAAAACATGAAGTCTGGAGTCACTTGAAATAAGAAGGTATATTCTTGCTCGTTGTGTCATTGGTATAGAACAGAATGAAATATATATGAAGAAATTGTTTACATATATGGTGGGTTTGTTGTTTAAAAACAGTTTACAGATGGGTAAGCAAGTCTAAAAATGATAGACTCTGACGACAAACATTTAGGAAGACATGCACGAAGAGCAGTCACCAAAATCTTAAGACAGAAACACAACTTACCCTCAAGGAAATAGCAAGATGTGTAAGAATTTCAACGGGTTGTGTTTTACTATTTTAAAATCTAAATTAAAGTACCATAAAATTTGTGCAAGGTGGATTCCACATATTTTTACCAAAGCTCAGAAAAGGGACCGTTTACAAAAGTGCCAAAAACTTTTTTTTTTAATTTACACTAGAAAGCTTTGATTGTCACAGGTGATGAAACGTAGGTCCACTTTTTTAGTCAGAAAGGAAAGTAAAAAATCAAGTTTGGATTGGATAGAATATGAAGAGGCCAACAATTGCAAAAAGAACTCAAACTTCTAAGAAAGGTCTATACGCAATATTTTTCAACTCAAATGGTTTAGTAGTCCAATATGCAATCCCACAGGGCAAAAGTGTCGCTGGAACACCCCTCGTATAGCAATAAAACTTGCACGATATTGATATTAGTTCCTTCAATACTTTTGGTTTCTCTAGGAGTATAACTGTTATAATCAGGTCAAAATTCAGAACCATACTTGTGTACCCTGAGTTAAGGTTTCATTCTACAGCGTAATGTTGAATTAGTTGAAAGCGGTTCGGTCTCCATTTTTGAATGTTTATACTTATGTAAAGAACCTCACTGCAAAAAGGTTATTGCTAACTTTTTTCAAAATAAAGCAATTTTTAGATAGTCCCTTGAGTTCCCCAACTTTTCGGTCGTAAAATCTCTTGTGTTATTATAAATGCAGCATCATATTGAATTACATAAATAATCAATGGAGATGTGATAAAACGCCTACGCGTGAAACACAATTTTCCTGCACTCGGAACCTGTGAAATATAAAACTGTGGATTTTGGACCAATTCAATAATGTTTTGAAGGAAATGGAGCTTTATGATTTCACTATCATGTCATTACAACCCCTAGCTCTGAAATCTAGATTGTGGGAATAGTTATAATGCAGCAAAAAATTTAAAAAGTGCACTCCAGTCGCAATATCCATATACATGTATAGTGCGTGTTATTCTGTGAATGATGTAGCCCATATTCCAAAGACGGATATTACATATAAGTTATCCTTGGTTGTTTCTCTGTCATAGATAATAAATAACACATTTATGTTTTACAATCAGTTTTGATATTATTTCTCCATAGCGTCTCCGTATGTGTGAAAAATTCTCGAGAGGTACTTTAAACAACATACCATCAATCAATCAATCAATCAATATTATCTCATGTTTTATTGGGTTTCAACAAAACCGGTAAAAGTCAATCTGACTCTACAGACAAGTACTCTGAAGATGATATCAAAAATATACTGGAGTTTGTGTAGTCTTCAGAGTCCATGTCTTCCAATAAACTACTGATATTTCTATTGACACTAATTGTAACCGTTGATCAACGGATCTGTTTTTATATTCTTATGAACAAGATTTCTTTTTCATAATCATTTATATGAGAAAGAAATACTTGCCTTGGTATTCAACTTGACATTCATATATATCTATGACATTTTACAATAGTTATTTTCATTCATATATCGACTCGACATATCACTTGAAATAACATTACTAAGTCTGCCACTGATCTGTTCCATATTTGAATGTTTTAATAACTATAGACTATAGAGGATACATACCTATATTTAACTAATGACTAAATTGTACGACAATCTAGATGATTTCAGCTTTTCCAAAGTCAATTTTCATTATTTATGTAGAATATTCCGCTTTCACCTGTATTTGTTGTGTTCGTCTTCCATCTTTACTTAAGAGTTTGTTCTGAGTATGCTCAGTTTTAAACCGAAGCAGACTCTCACTCATGTTACAAGGTTTTCAACAACCTTGTTTAAAGTCAGCATTTAGTAAATTCTATAATCATTCTATTGACCTTGTTAGTAAGTTCCCAAAGCATCATGGGAATGTTCTGTCTTCTTGGATAATTTATAGAGCTCATACTCATCAGGTATGACCGATCAACAGGAAAGCTTACTCCTCCTAGGCACTTGATCTCACCTCTGAAATTTTCGAAGGTCTGTGTAATTGCTGTATCAGAAGATACATGTCTGTATTGTTTGTTGAATTTTAGATCGAACAGACGAACACTGTTTACTGTAGATCACTTATTTTTCACGACACCTTATTTTCGCGAGATAGTCATTGACTCCTTATTAGCGAGACAAAATTTTCGCGAATTGTAGTCATTGCTTTATAGAATCTTACGAGATTCTATTAAAAGCGAGAATGAAATTTCCGCGAGCATACCTTCTCGCGTAATTACGTGGAAATAAAGATCTCGCGAATAAAAAGTGATTTACAGTATTATCTTCAACTTTTTCATTATGTTAGATATAATATTGACATCGTAGCACGTTTATTTTCAATCAACAGTGACATTTTGTCTTAAAGTTGAAAAAGGGTTTTATTTTTCACATGTCATGATATTGTATACACCTCTCGAATATATTTTTTAGAAACGAGTCTACTAAAACAAGAAGGTTCCATATTTTGCTTCGAATAAAGACATATACCAGTACTACAACGATGCGGTACACGAGCAGTATATTATATTTCAAAGGACGGATCTTAAGATGCTTGTATCATATATGGAAGAGGAGATAATTTCTCCTCCATTCAGAGATATGCATGAATTTGAAAGAATAGAAATTGGATTGATGTATGTTTGCATTACACAGAAATGGGTACGTTTTATTTCATATTCAGATATGCAATTTGCTGTTCAAAGAACAAATCGGCATTTTAACTTGTGAAAGAGAATTTAAGAAGCTTTTAGCTGACGAGTGCTTCGAGGTTCAAAACTAGACGAAATGTAAAGTGAAATAATGTTAAAAGCAATGCTTAGTGTGATTTTGTGTTTGATTGGACAGTTTATCAATATCATGTATTGCATAAATTTTAAAAAAAATTATGATTAAAAAAATCTATGAATCACATTTTTGGCAATTTAGCACAAAAAATAATTGAACTTTATCTGCCTGATGAAGCTGCTTGTATTTCTCATCGGTGAGCTTTGAATATTATTTATAACAGACCAAATGAAATTTTCTATAGAAAATCTAAAGAAGAAAAAATTGAAAGAAGTTCAAATTATCTACAAATATATAAATGTTGAATGCGTCATTTGCAAAATTATTTTGTAAAAAACCTTCTTCTGATTGAACACACAAGTACTCCGAAGTTGATAATAAAAAAGATTCTGACAATATCTCAAGTCGTTTATGGAGAATGGGTTTTCCAACAACCTGTCGGATTTTCAATGGGTGCCTATCGTGTCCTGTTCTTAGTAGACATTGAAGCATAATATTTTTGCAAACTTTTAAGAGACAAAAAAAAAGACTCTCAATCGGTATTTAGATATACATGTATTGGCGACATACCGGTATTATCATTTAACAATTCCGGGCATTACCAGAAGTTACTTTCATTCACGTATGTGCACTCGCAATATTCCAATGAACTTGAAATGAAAGATACCAGAGAGTCTTTCAAATCTGCTTCATCTTTGGATATTTAGTTTAAAAAAAGACGTCAATGATAACCTCATAACAAAACTTAACAGTAAACAAACTTTTATGAGAGAGAAAGTCTTTCTCGTTTTAGCTGTTAATATTTCTAATCGTGAATCAGTCTAAGGTAGAATGTTGCCTTGATAGGCGGAATTTTTCAGCCGTGGATCAATTCAAAACTGAAGAATCGTGAATAAATGATTTCGTGAATACTAGTAATATTTAGTTTACAGTATATTAAAAACATATAATATATATTTCGTCAACTTAATTCTCAAGGCAAGCAATTGAAAAACAAGATAATAGCTAATCAGCTAAATATCCAAGTATGAAGCAGATTTGAAAGTAATAATTTTGCATGTTCTCTGTTCGATAAAATGACCTTGTCAGCAAATAAATTTTATCATAAAATCGAATGATGACTGACATTTTTACACTAATTGTTATACCATTATCATAAACTAAATTGTCTACTCTTTTTTCGTTTGCCCGATAATGACAAGATGCGCACAGTAGATGTGGTCGACAGGGGATGCTTAGTCATTTATGGCACACTTGTCCACCTCTGATGATTTTGTAAGTCCATTTTACAGTGCTTCCGAATATATCTTTCACATTAATTAAATATTGCCTTAAAAATTGAAAAATTAATTTAAAAATGATTTGTGTTAAAAAAATTATTCAATTCTTCATATTCCAAGCTTGACATACATTGTCTTCTTATATAGAATATCTTCTATCATATCTTGTCATGATCAATTAAAGCAACGAGTTTGAATTAATAGGACTTCTGTAGCAAATATAGTTTCGAAAATGGAATATTCATAAAATGGCTGAATAAATGCTTTACAATAAAACAATTTGCATAGGAAAGAAAATGTGATAATTATTTCAATAAAGGTATGCGTTTTTATTTTCTTCGGATATTAATTGTACCGTCCAAAATAGAAAATCGGCCAATGTATCCTCAGAATTGAGCATCCACTCATGCCATCCAACATTACCATTAGACTTCAAACAAATAAAGAAAATTGTCCTAATTTTTAATATACTGCAGTATTTTTTCAAATCCTTTGCTTGTAGATAAAAAATTGAAAAAAAGGTGTTGTTTTTTCAACTAAGGGTATTTAATTGTTTGGAACAAAACTCTTAGCAATACTGTTATTACATTGTAGAAACACCAAAAAATTACATCTTCTCCAAGGTAATGAAGCTTACTCGAAGGGCTAGGCGATCAGGGCCTAAATAATCAAAGCTTCTCCCAGAGACTTCTGAGATTAGACAGACTTGATTTAAATACATTTCTGTCCTATTTTGGGGTTCAGACCGAGACACCAATACTGTAAACTAACGATTTTGATATAAATGGGTTGTAGAATGAAATAAAACATTTTTCCAAGTTACCAGTGGTCACAAATTTGGCGTCCCGTTTTTAGTTTTAGTAGGTTTTCTAGAATTATAGGTTCATATCATTTAAGGACAAATAATAATATGTTCGTTTGTCATTCGAAATGATATTTCATCCCAATTATTTGGGATATGGAATTTAAAGAAACACTGAACTATAACGCTAAAAAAATTAAATATTCATGATTTCTTGATTAAATTTATAGTCTCCAGCACTGTTTAGCCCTTTTAAAATTGATATTCTCCAAACTACCAGCGTTGTTGATAAATATTTGATTAAAACCTCATTGATTTTGGTCTTCCGGCATTTTATCTTGGCATTTCACACAAGAAAATAAGGACATACGCCGCGTTGCCAATTAATTCTTGTTCTTTCTGCAAAAAATCCTCCCTTTTTGGTCTAGCTAGATAAGCATACAGTTTAGTGTAAATGATAGCAAACATAGCGGATAAAAACGGATATTTCTTTTATTATTTTCTTATCAATGGTAACTGTCCACATGCATTGTATTTAGAGAAGGTCAAATGCTCGTTGTTCAGGCCAAAATTGATAAATTTGTGAAAAGAGAGCTTCAAAGAGCACTAAGCATGGCTTCTTCAACACGTTTATTAGCCTGCTATACTTAAAGATTTCATAATCAAGTCCGATTGCTCTTCATCATGACATTTATTTAGAAAGACTATCTCCTATGTACATTTGTGGTTTTTTCCCTCTCTCAGACACCTCTTTGATGGCCTCGCGTAAAGACATTTTATTCAAAATAAAAACATGACTTTTGAGAGATCTAGAATACTGATCGTTATCTCCATAGATTGCATTCAACGGATTATTGCAGATTAAACTTAGAGAGTTCTAGTTCTACCTAATACATATCTACCATATAGGATAAACATATGAGAAAATACTTCATTCTCAAAACTAAAGTACTATAACTGTGTTTCTTTGTATAAACAGATTGAAGAGTGTGGTTAAAAAATGTTCTGTCTTAAGCAAAAGAAATGTTCTTATTAATAAGAGTTTTCTTTAAAGTAACAAAATTTGACTGAAGTGATACAGTACTACACTTTACCATCTATTTAGATTAAATAAATGATTTATAACACATGTGCTGTATTTTTCATGTTATGACTTAAGTTTTATAAAATGCACCAGCAATATCAGATTATGGATGATTTTCTTTGTAAATGGTCTCAGTTTAAAATAGTTGTTGAGTCTACTCAGAAACTTAAAAACTTTATAAAGGGACACACATTTTTTCCCAACAGTACTCATTGTTTATCCAGGTAACACAAACAACAAGCCTTCAACAAAAAAATATTATTTGTGTTCTTACAAATAAGCATGGACCATTGCTTCCAATTCAAAATTTTCATAACAAAAAGTCTACAGTGCCTAGATATTGAACTGATAATCATCCTGATCTTTTTCACACTTTAACTATAGTCCCGCTGGACCAGTTATTACTGGTAAAGTAAATATAGTAAATAATTAGGACCTTAAATCACTTTTCAACAAAATTTAACGAATCCAGATCTTTCAACTGGCGTAAAAAAAAAAATTAAAATTGTTCTCGGGAGGACTATTCCAGTTCGTGTGGCAAAAATGAAAAGAAAGACTGTCAGAAAGGATCGAAAGTAGATGAAGCATGTTAAAATCTCAACATGTCTTAGGGGCAATATGAAAATCATCTATCAAATTTCATAGGTGAAAAGAGAATTAGATAGATTACAATATAAGTATGTACTGGACCAGATAAAAAAGCAGGTAACAGTATTGTCCTTGTTTGTAAGGCTTATTACTTTCATCGTATCTTTGTGGAAAACTTGGAATTTACTCTGTCAGTGGTAATCTAAGTTAAAGAATTAACTTTCTATGGAGAAAATTTTCAAAATTATTTGTACGTTATAAATATTCATGTATTTGATATTCCGAACTATCTTTACTGAATTTCAATTACAAAATCTAAATTCAATTTCTAACTGCATAAAAAATCTTTAAGAACAAAGATATATAACGGATTCCAGTTAATTTTCTTCAAAGCCTTTTTTACTCTTTACAAAAATATCAATAGGAGTGAAGGAGTAATTTAGGGATTTTGTAAAGCAATATATGAGAAGCAATCTAAATTAAATGCTGATAATTAAATAAAAACTTGTAGAAATTTTTTTTAAAATCAATAAAATCAATGCACTTTTTTTCACTTTATACAAGCACTCATGACGACAAATGAAATCCAGGCTTTTTGGCATCGTTGACAGTTGCTTTTCTATAAGAGAGGACTTCGTTAATTAAGATAATTTTTTCCCTCATCTATATAGCAATATGCCATTGTCTATGGCATGCCCTTTTGCTATTTATTCGGAAAAAAATCTATCTTAAAATTACAGAGATGTCTCTTGAAAAATAGAGATATCTACCAACATCCTTACGTCGCGGGTTCGAATCCCACTGCGGGACATGGAGACCGGTCCTGTGGATAAGACCGTATTAACCGAGGTCCCGTGTCGCAGAAGGTGCTGGCACGTAAAAGATCCCTCCCTGCTCAACTGTCCTAAGTGCCGAGAATAGGACAAAATTTGCAGCCTTTTACCGGCAAATTGTGGCGTCTCCATATGAGTGAAAAATTCTAGAGAGGAACGTTAAACAATATACAATCAATCAATCAATCATTTATAATAAGAATTATCTCGGACAAAATTTAAACAGAACCGATTTTTAAATTGTTCAATTTTGATAAATCAACCACCTTGGTTTTATTTTTCATATTGAACAATAGACTGCTTATTCTGTTTTTTACTACAATAATATGATTAAAATTTGCGACTGTTTTAGTCAAAAATAGAGGTCTTTTAAGCACCGAGCTTATTTAAAAATGATATCCACCTCTCACTCCCAAATGACTATAGTAGCAAAGTTCATGTTTTGCTTTGGAAAAATTCAAATACCAGTCCAAGCAGAACCTTAAATAGGTTATGTACAAATAAATATAAAAGGAATTGAGGATAAGAGTTGGGTACCTCATCAATATTATAGAGGGAGTGACAGTCAATGTTTTGTAATTAGAAAATCAAAATATCTATTCAAATTTAAACTGAAAATATGAGATGCTCATTAGGACTATTCTGTGAAAGTCTCATGAATTTTTATTCACTCGTATAGAAAAAGTTACAGATGAGAGACGATTACCCCCTTTATACAAGAATTTTTTTGTTCTTGTTCATTATCGGAAACCCTAAATATCTGTCCAATCAAAAAAGAAATTTGAGGGAAACAATTGCATATAACCAAAAAGAATATTTTTTTTTACATTTGGCATAGGAAGAGTTGTCGATTTGAGATAACTATCTCCCCTGTCATAGAAAAATGGCAGCATCTAGGTTTTCGTACAGGGAAGTCAAATATCTGTCCGACTGAAAAATAAAAGCAGAGTTGCACAAAAGCACTTTTCAATAAAGAATCTGTAAAAGTCTTAGTAAATCGATCAATTGATATTGAGGGAGTTGAGAATACAAGATTGATACCTTAAGCGTTGCGAATATAAGGCGAAATGCTCAGAATGACGAATACCTTAGCTAATCACTATACACCTCCCCTTTTTAATCGAGAGAAATAATAGATAAGGTAATAATGATATGTTACACAACGTATAAAAAGCATGAAGTTGGAAGAAGTATTTGTTTGTACGTGTTTTGTTCATTGAAAAGTATGCAAGAAATATATACATGATGTTTAAAATCCTGATTCTTAGTATATAATCAACCGTTTTTGATACATGAGAGAATAGAAATCAACTGTCATGTCAAAGATGAAAAAAGGATACACCATTTTAAAAACGTAATTGGAATTGCGTGTTTTATTTTCTTAATGCTTTGTAAAAGGCAGATTTGCTACATACTGCGAGAAAAAAATTACTAGAGTCCTTTCAGGTCTTTTACTGTAGTGTCAAGGAACATCTTCAAGCCGACACTAATTCTCACGGAGACAAGCATTTTCCATTTCTTCTGTTAATGTCTTAATGAAGGAAGCTGTGAGTGTGACCGCGCATGAACCCTCTTTCGGAAACCCTTGTGATGCCACTCGGAATTAATAATGCTCCATTATCAGTGTTAAAATCAATGTTTTGTATAATCAACGGGAAAGTTCACATGCAAATCAAGGACTTTTCCTTAACATGAATGCCCCCTCAAAACGAACTCCCTGGTACACCAGACTGTTATAGAGGATCCCTAACTTAATTTTTTGGTTTCCCAATTTTGTGCTCCTAAAAAGAGGTTTATCCTAAGTAGGCCCTGTCAGATTCACAACCGAGATGATGACTGTTTTTAGAATGGCAGTATCTTGTCTGAGTTGTAATGTCTTCAGGAAGTCCCTGTTGAGATGAAACCAATGTCTATATCTTTATCATATTTTTGTCCTTTTTGTGTATATTTGACATGTTTGTGGTGGTGTTGGGGGAATGGGTTTTAGTAAAGACTAATTTACTCTTCATTTTCTTTATTTAATAAATCTTTTTTTTTTAAATCAGGTTATCCATCAAATCAACATGGACTCGACACAATTTTTTTGTTTGATGAAATTGATTGTTAGCTGGTGTGAGTCTTTACTTCTGGGTCAAAGTATTTGTTTATTTTTAATGAATACTTTCCCAGGATGGCATAAAACCCGAGTTATCAATAACTTTTAGCATACATTTCAAACTGAGAGAATAATTACCTTAAATCTGCAGAGACCATTTCGATTAAAATACATTTTATGCACGAAGAGTACTGGTTTTACAGTATATGATATGTGATAAGTAAAGTTTTCCTTTAGGAACTAATGTTTCTAAGCGATTAATTTCCTGATGGAAGAAGGGAAATTCATGATATCGATGGCGCTTACAGCAAACTACTTACAATGCAAGAGCTTGGTTCATTTAAGGTTTCAATCCATGACCAGGCTTTCATTAGTGTAGACTGAGGTGCATGTTAGCACTTATCGTGAATAATTCTGGCAAGTAAATCCTTGACGTGATTTGCCTAAGAATTTTTTAGAAATATACAAAATTAATTTCTGAAATTTGTAAAAGCGTAAGAGCACTACATCATAAAGTCTGCAATTTGCTTTTTACATTACATTTTATGGACTAGCATAAATTTAAAATTCATGTCAAATTGTCTCGTGGTTTTCAATACTCATAACCGACTAAAATCACGTCTCTTCCCTTTTCCTTACCCAGCTGTATTGCTACAATTTTAAACACATTTTCATTTTATTTTTTGAAAATACCAAATCCCAAATTTTAAACCGACTTTAATTAATTCTCAATCCATGTCGAAATATACAGGGTCAAAGGTCAAAGATAGAAATATCATGACAAACACTTCAAAAACGTTAACATTTTGTTTTGTTTTCTTAATTTTTTGTACAAGACGAAGATTGATAGCCTCTGGGATATCATTTTCACCATCATCCATACGTCCAAATTTGTTGCCAATCAATAAGAGAACTCCTAATATTGTTCTTTCAGAAATAATCATTCCCGGTTTTCTATAAAGCAATTCTTCTTTCCTTTCTTCGTTCGTGACGTGAATCTTAAGAAGGATGTAAACGGTAATGCGCAGGAAGAGAATATTTTATTTTCTAAACACTGTATTGTTTTACTAATGGAGTGATAAAAACAGTAATATAAAAATGTTGGCATTAAAATGTCTTCTTTTTTCAAATATGAATGATTGCTTGCCCTCTCCCGATTCCGGATAAAAAATGGGTAGTTTGGAACAATATTAATTCGAAACAGAGCAAACAAGAGCCTATAAATAAAAACATCAAATGTGGGATCAGGTGCAATTGAGGAGTAAACATCTTCTGACGTGTGCGCCTTGTCATGATCGAGCGAATGGAGCAATCCGTAGACAATTTATCCTGAACAAAATGGCATAACAAAGTTTTATGAAAAATGCCAATCGACAGTTTTTTTTGCTAAGAAAGCCATTGTTCCGATCATAGACATTTCGAAATGTTTTAACGTGACTCTTGATATTCATGTTTTATCAACTTGCTTTCAAATTCCCTTATCTCCTTCTAGAAAATGTTCCTTGTATGTTTTTTGCAATTATTGAATCAATTTGAAGACAAACTATACAGCATACTATGCTATAAAAATAATGCTGTATAATACAAATACACATAGTGCTCATCGCATGACATATTCCTCGCTCACCTACCTCGGAGTGAATGATGTTCACCAATTTGCTTATGCAAAAATGTGATGTATCCAATTGCTTGTAAACTATAAAAAAAAAAAAAAAGAATAGTACCGCAAAAAAGTAAACCGAGGAGAGAGGATGAATTGGAAAAGTTACTATCCCCTGCCAAACCCACCCTGAGATGGACGATTTAATGGGGTAAACAGAGTAATTCATAGACCAAATCGATGAAAATAATAGCTCAACATTTTATTTGAATGTCGGTCAACAGTGCCATTGTCAGGTTTTGTTTGCATATATAACTACTGTTATGACCATAGAACTTTGTATAAAAATTGGTATAGAAATTTAACACAACTTCTCTAATCGTATGTTATTCATTCACTACTTTGATCTTTGATCCTTCTATCAAGACTACTTCAATCAGCTACTGTTTTCTAAGTATTTCTTTGGATTCTGTACTTATCCCTATTTTTCCTTTTCTTCGGTTATTCATTTGCATCAATTTTTGATCTAAATCAGTACAATGTTAAAAAAATGAAATGGTTCCATTTCACTCTTTTTTTCAAATGAGCACAGACTATAAATAATTTCTGGTTAACCAACATCCCTTAACCATGTACAGAAATACAAATCTCCAAATTGATCTATAATATATATGGTATCATTTTGATAGAAGTAAACATCACCATTTTTCGTGCACGGATGCTAGCTTGAAGATATGGAAATACAAGGCGCCTGTTGTACAAGACAGTTTGCATCTTAATGGCAGAGATACGCTTTTACGTTTCATTATCTGAACATTATTGGGAATCAAAGTCTGGACAGACAATTTAACAAGAAAAATATATGCTTGGCAGAGTTTCATGCGTGCAAGTGAAGCATCTTTGAAAATCTCATTTGCATGTTCATCGAAGCTGATACTGTTTTATGTTCATTGCCATTTTTTTTATTTTTTGAAATTCATAAAATAATTACTAGTATATGCTTCTTTTCTTTCCCCTTGGAGCTACAGTTCTACATTTATGCAAAGTCACGACCACTTTTAAAGATAGGATTTATCTCTAACAAATACAGGTTTGAATTCTAGGCTGTCCATCGAAGTTTGCAGTTTAATTAAGTCTGTAATACTTTATCTCCCTACGCTTGATGGCGGTAATACGCCGGATGTGCTTATTGTGGTCCCTCTCCGAGAGACATCTGCGGACAAAGTTGATTGGTTCCGAGTGAACCTTAGTTCACACTCGTGCAGATAGCCGCCCAAATGAACAATGGATCGAAAGATCCAAACAATCTAAGAAAATCTTTCCAATTATCCAATAATGACAATATTTGTGACATCGCTTCAACGCGCGCGCTGAGGAGATGGGGACCAGTCAATGATGAAATTGAATTGCAGAAGAACTGTTTCTCTTCGTAAATTAATAACTACAGCTCGCTAGTTTTCCAACTAACGTCTATCTTAACTTTTATGAAAAAAAAGCTCTTATTCAACGAAATCAATTTCAACTTACCCATTTTAACAATATTCAAGATATTAACTTATATGCAAAGGCTGTCTGGAGAAAGTGCAAAATTAAAGATATTAGTTAAATACTAGTATTTTATCGAGTGTCTGTCCTCTCTCCTAACTTGCGGTCACTCTTCGCTCGTATAAATTATGCCTTTATCATTTCATGGCGAACTAGTTTAACTTAATTTGGGTAACAAAAAAATGTATACTTGCTATCAGATTCAGACACTCAATAGAATATCAATTTCTTAGAGTTGACCGCCTTGTCACTGTGGTGGAAAAAATATATTCAGGACTTTCAACCCACTTCGTCGGAATTTTTGCCCACAACGTCTTTTAATCCTGAAAAACAACTTATCGGATCGATTTCTTGTCCTCTACGAAATCCAATCTCAATTTCATCAACATTTTTATCCAATGCCAGTAAGATTAATACATGGTCAATGCTGGGGAATCATTATTTATATTTTTTAAAAATAATTTCATTAGTGTATGTTTATGTATATTTTATTTAAAAAGAGAACCTCAAGATTGAATTCATTGTTATATCATACACTATATACTCCGCTTTTAAAAATATCAAAAGTACCGTACTGATTTACAAGTATTATTTCAAAAATACATTAAATAGACATCAAATCAATGAAGGTAATGCATCTTTTAGTTTACCATGAAAATTTTCATTTACTTGTGTAAAACAAATGTTTCTTCTTCTTTTTTTCTTTTTTGACTTCTTGTTTTTCCATTTTGTAAAATGTGGAGAAACAAGCATTCTGAGAGTATTGCCTAAGCAATACATGTCCCCTACAGGGTTCCCCTTTTTCTTCAGGATGTCATTTTATGATATGCAAAAGTTTTGACCAAGGTAAAAATGTTTGAGTTTGAGGTTGTAGATGCCTTTAATCTAATAGAATAATCCACATAAAGACGAAAATTCAACTCATTTTTAGGGGGGGGAGTGAGGAAAACCAAGTAGGACATACTGACGGGGACCGACCGACGGACGGACAGTGAGACGGACGGACGGACAGACGCAGAAGAAACCTAGAGTCCCCTCCGGTTTCACCGGTAGGGGAGTAATATGTGATTCTAAAATGACTCTTCTATTTCTAATGGCACGACGCTTGTTGCAAAAACCATCCTTTCCATTTATAATTTATAATTTTTCATTTTATTGTTTAAATTTTATTTGAATTCTTCACCTTTTTCATCTGTATTTAAAAAAAAAAACATAATTTGTATTCTATTTCACATCTACTTCATAATTTTCACTCGTTTTGTATATCCTACCTTTGTATTCTTTGATTTCACATATCAATTCTATAATTTTCCTTGTATTCTTTTATTCTCTACTTGTATTGCATATTTTCGATTTACATCATATATATGTCTTTTTGTAATATATAATTACGCATTGTAAATAAAAAAATATTGGCTCAAGTACATTATAAGACGAAAATAGTTCCATTTTTTTCCTCGTAAGAATATATATTTTTGCATTTTCATTTATATTCATAAATGTACAAAACAATATAAATTAGCATATTTTGTATATGAATTAAATGTATGCTATTTTAATGAATATTTAGAGCCATTGTTGGTGAATTATACCAACCGATTGCATTCTTTATTGCATTCTTTATTGCATTCTATATCGTCAACCAATTATTATATCAAATGGATTATACATGTACAAAACAAGATATTTAATCTTGCATATGAATTAATTTAAAAGATTATCTGTTCAAACAAATGTTACTATGTTTGCTCAACAGGTCGACAGGTTGACAGGTCGGCAGGTAGACAGGTCGACGGGTCGACAGGTTGACAGGTCGACGGGTCGACAGGTCAACGGGTTGACAGGTCGACAGGTAGACAGGTCGACATGTAGACAGGTCGACGGGTTGACAGGTAGACAGGTCGACGGGTAGACAGGTCGACGGGTTGACAGGTAGACGGGTTGACAGGTCGACAGGTAGACATGTTTATTTAAATATGTAATTCTGTTGACTTTTAGGCATTCAATGTACATGTATCTTATGATATGAGTGACCCCCCCCCCCACCCCACCCTTTAGATGATACTTGTAGTGTTATAACTAAATAGATATACATTGAATTATAAAAAAAACTGTCTACCTGTCGTCCTGTCAACCTGTCAACCTGAAGACCTGTCAACCTGTCGACCTGTCAACCTGTCTACCTGTCAAATTGTAAAAAAAAATTAAAGTTTGTGTTGTTATTTTAGATCTAATTTTGGTTTTTATTATACTAAATTATTTCAATCAAAGTGCTTGTAAATATTCATTAAAAAGTAATGTGCATTAATTGTTTTGTACATATATTTATATAAGAATACAACTGATATAATCATACATGAATATTTATGATCATTCAAAAGTATTATAATAATAACAAAACCGATTTACTGCAGATTATGTTGATGGGACTATTTTTGTCTTATTTTGTACTTCAATGCAAATAAAAATACAGTGAAATACGTAAATAAAGAACGCTTATTAAGTTCAAAGGCCCATTAACAATTAAAATTTGGAGCAGAGAATACGCAATGCGGACCTCCAGAATTATCAATGGTGAATAAGGTGTCATGGAAGAGGAAGCATTCGTCGACCAGTTACATCGAATTGTATCTTCTGAGTTCTCCCTGACATGATTGGGCGAATGAAAATCAAGGGGTAAGAAATGGCGAAAATTTGTATGATAAACGTCAGACAGCATTCGCCTTAAAGCTGAAAACGACTTGTAAAAAAGACGCTCGGCATATAAGTTCACCTATCTCTGATATCTGCACTGAGATAAACCGTTGGTATTTGTTTCCTTGTCACTGGTGTGGAATGGTCGACACGTGTTAGTGTTGTTCATCATAAATTATGTATTTTTACATTCTATTGCAGTTAACGTCTCTTTCAGTTTGTTCGTATACTGCAGTAAACTTTGCAGTTTTGTAAAATTCTGTGGTAACTTTCTCTCCTGCATTTTAAAGAGCCCACTGGGTTTTTTACGCAACATATTGATTTACAACAGTTTTGTTGCTTTTGTCCGTCTGCACAAGTGAAAATGATGACGCTGATCCGTGAATAAGTAGTTGATTTATATATTTGCTTTATTAATATAAAACAACATAGCGGGGAAAAATCGTTTTACGAATCTTGTTCAGCTTTTACGGCAGATTGTGTTTGTTAAAGGAGTGGATGTGTTGAACATGTTGATTTAAACGGGTCTCTTGATATCCTTGTGTCATCAAAATGTTTGTCAATAGTTTGATCCGTGTAGAGCTATGTTGCAACGCACTTGGAAAAATTACGCACTTTGAAAAAAAAATTCAAAGAGCGTTAAATTTGGGACCAAATTAACGCACTTTGAAAAAAGAAAAAAAAATTTCAAAGTGATTTAATATCGACCATATTAACGCACTTTGAAAGATGTGTATGGCTTGGTCAATATGCTTGCAAATCTTAGGTATGATAAATAATCGAACATGTTTGATAACTCTTCGGTGATAGGTCACCTCAGGACGTGAAGGTGAGCGATTTTGATTTTTCCACACTTTGAAAATCTTCCTTTCTTAAATGTTTTACTGTACTTAATTTTTTCCAGTTTGCATGCATTTTATGTAAACTAAAATTTATTGAAAGTTTTTAACGTCATACCAGTTATGCAAATATGTACATATATTTGGGCGTAGGCATCGGTACCGAGAAGGTGGGGGGGACTTAGGCACACAAATGTTTTTCAAAGATATGCATAATATAGGCATTGAACGGGGGGGTCCTCTTTCAATTTGCTATCGACGGCTATCATATATTTACAATACATGTATAAGAAAAAAAAGAGTTTGGCTGAGATACCTTCTTCTCGTCTTCTCTTTGTTCTCAATGAGGTTAATTGAGTACATGTAAATTAAAAGTTTTTCGAAAGATATAATTATTACGAATTAATTCTCTCAATTACTAAAATATAAGTTTATAATTTTTTGTTTTATACATATTTTTTTTAAACTGCATTAAATGTCCCCATGGTAAAAATGTTTATGTACACTGTTAACGAACTTAAAAATTTGAAAAAAAAATTCAAAGTGCGTTGAGTGTGTCCTAAATATAACGCACTTTGAGAATTTTTTTTCAAAATGCCTTGATTTTGTCCCAATTTTAACGCACTTTGAAATTTTTTTCAAAGTGCGTGCCACAGAGCACGCTCTTGTGTGTCGAATCAACTGGGAAACATAAGCCCTATTCCAATGGTAAAAATTACAATCAGAATACAAATAAAAATTACAGAATATAATGGAAACTAGAGGTATTGTACATGTGAGCACGGAGTTAACACAAACATATGCTCACACCTCCCATATGATTATAATAGTTCATTGTATGTTTTGCTATTGGAGTTGCAAAAGAAATACATGTCAGATGAAAAGTAAAATAGGAGGTCACAATCGCATTATGTAATAAAGAGTCTTTGAATCATTAAATTTCATACAGTGCTGTAGGAGAAGATGCGGATAAGAGATGGGTACCCCTCAATATTATAGAAAAAAACATCAGTTAATGTTTTGCTATGGGAAAACTTAAATTTTCTTCCGATCAAAAAGTAAAATAGGAGGTGCACAATGAAACTCTGTAGTAAAGAATCTGTAAAAGTATAAATTTTATTCAGAGGTGTGAGAAAAATAGCAGAAAATAGATGGGATCACCTCAATATTATAGAAAGAATGACATGCACATGTTTTGCTACGGAAACCCGAAACATGTGTCGGATCAAAACGTGGAATAGAAGGTGTGCAGTGGCATAATGTTACTGAACAAAGATTCTTTGAAAGTCTCATTAAAATTCATTCAGTGATTTAATAGGAGTTGCGGATAAGAGATGGATGTCCAAGAGCGTAATGGATGGACATTTCCTTCCCTTTTCAAGCAGGGGGTTTAATAAAAATAGAATACAATTAAACTTGTATAAAACGAATTGATAATTATAGAATGCAAACGGAAAAATGAAAATGCAAACGGAAAATAAACAAAGAATGAGTACAATACAGTTGGAAAACTATAAATTAAATGGATTGATTGATTAATTGACTGACTCGTTGTTTTACATCCCATTCGAGATTTTCCACTTTTACAGAGACATTATCATATACGGGGAAGGTCTTTAAATAGACCTTTACACGACACTCAGGGCCATTCAACAGTCAGGGATCTTTTTCGCGCCAACCCCTGCCTAACACAGGGCCTCGGATTTTAAGGTCTTATCCGAAGGACCCGCCACTTTCGCTCCAAAGTGCTATACATGTATGTCGTAATTAATGGAAAATTTTACAGGAAAATAATTTTTTACAATAAAAAAAAAGACAAAATCATCGAGTATTGCAACGTTTAAAATCTCATACCCTTTGAGTGAAAATTCCGAATTTAAAGTCTTGAAACACAAAAGCAATGAATCTATCCTATGACTATAGATCAATTTATACTTCAATGGACATATTGGAAACTCAGTCGATCAACCAAAATAAAACCCAATTTTCAACTAAAAAGTAGTGTATTTTAAATCTTTAACACTAATTAATTGTGTTAATACAATTTAAAAAAATTTCGATGTTAATTTCATATTTACACAAATATTAACATTTCAATAGGACTAAAAATTAAAAAAATCATTTTGAATGAACATCGATCGATCATTAAAAGTTATCTTTCTTTGTCAATGATATTTGTTAGAATGCCTTCAAGGATGATCTATCGTTGCCGTTATTATAACCCCCGATTAGAAAGACAAGCAGGGGTTGTAAAGTGATGCAGATGTCCGTCCGTCCTTCCCATCTCTTATCCACTACTAGTCCTACGAGGGTTGTCCCGTAAAATCGTGGACAAGTTGTCTAGTGTAAACAATAAACGTCACTGCGTTCTGAAATTTTCACTATCATTTAGTTCATATTTTAGTAATATACACAGCAAATTTCAGATAGATATATGCATAAATAAACAAATTATAAGCTTTTATGCCATGTATTGTATCACCTAACGGCGCATGGATTATAACGTCAAAGTGTCTAAAACAGCGTCACGTTTTATCTTTGCTGAAAATGAAGTTGGATGAGTCCGACTTAAATTTAGGAATTGCATTGACACACAATCTTTAGTCTCCATAAACAGTCGAAGAACCAATTGGCACCCTCATGCGATCTTCTGAAGATTTATTAGTAAGTTACGGACAATATTCTCACCATCATTCAACTAATAGTAAATCTCATATCGGCGGTCAACTGTGACAGCGTCTTTTGCTATTACATTAGGAGTTTGTCCGTATGTTTTGTGCTCCCCAGGGACTCGATCAAAAAAGACTTCGCTAAGAAAACTCCTATGTCATTTATATACTTAAGATATGGTGATATTTTTATAATCTTTTTTTTTCTATGGTCATTTCAAGTCTCTAAAGGTGTCATTACAACATCGAATTAAAACGAAACTGCTTTCCGGTGCGCCGTAACGTCATAAAACGTCGCCATTTTTCGTATGTTGTGTTTACCACTTTCCCATTTCGAATGCTCGAGAAACTGCCAAAATTAACCAAATGCCTTAAAAGTTTTACAAAGACTACAAAATTGATTGTGGAATTGAATTAGGATAATTTTGATCCAAATCTTATGTATTTAAAACTTTTATTTTGAATTCAAACTTGTGTATTCTTTAATAAAACCTTGGTTTATTTGTCCGTGCGCCGTAGGACAATACCCCGTGCACGTTCAAGCATAATAAAATCTTTATTTTTGTCTATAAATTTTCAAAAAAATTATCATGCACTTAAATATGATAAATGAACATTAACTAAAATTTTCAACTTAGTGCCCCCATTACTTTTTGAGAAAAAACGCTTCGTCAACGATTTTACGGGACAGCCCTCGTATACTACAGGATAACATTTAATTATACTTTTACAGATTGTTTGATACATAGTGCATTTGTGCACCTCCTATTTTACTTTTTCATCAAACATTTATCTCGGGTCCTCCATAGCAAAACAAGGACTTTGTCATTATAAAATTTGGGAGACATGGATATCAGTTTGTGTGCTCAATACTCAGAGTATGTGTTGTTTATATGTCTTAAAATCTTTCGTAGCTGAATGAAAATTGTCTTAAGATCTCGTGAATGAATTATGCTTTGATACTAGCACAAGTAGTTAATCAAAACCTTTAGGTATTCAAAGAGATATCGAATGGTCATTGCTACAACTGACTTTTAACTGTCTAAAACTGAGCCGAAAGAAGCATTTGTATTTTTGAAAATGAAAAGAAAATTGAATTGTGGCTGGTGAAAATTCTTTTATTTTTTAACATTTATCTACATATAGATTAAGACCAGTTTACCAGTATATCTTTGGTTGCTATTTAATTCATTCCTTATAGTTTAATTGTCATCATAAAGTATAATATCTCCCATATAAAATAAACATCCTAAAATTGTTCATAAGTTAAACGTAACTTCAAGCGGATTGATACGTTTTTGACGTAAATCATTGTGACGTAGGCAACCCAGGTTATACAATTAAGATTATTTTTTAATTCAATCAAAAGACGCATTACAATCAAATTTAAAATATTTTTCAGATGTATATAGATTTTGTATTCAGATAAAAGTTGGCATTAGGAGCAAATTTTTAGAGAGTGCTTCAAAAAGATTTTCAAGCACTGTGTCCTTATAAAAAAAAATGTATATAATTTTTTTCATCTGCAGCAAATCTGTTACAAATTTTAAACCTATAGATTAGTAAAACTCAATCATAGGAAAATAAAATTGTTTCAGTCCTTAATGGCTTTCTAGCTTGTTTTTGTGCATATAGTCCAATGTTACATGTTCACAATTAATTTAAACCCATTTTTCTTAAAATTCTTACAAACAGATAAACTCTTTTACCCTGCCTTTGACTTTATGATACATTGTAAGTACAAAACTGTTAAACGCCTTTTTTTTAGCAAAATATAAGAGGTCGCTTTTGATATTGCAATTATCATTGAACTAGTCAGATGTTTCTCTAAGAGTGTATATATTGTAAAATTTTACAAACTACATTAAGTTGATTTTCTTACAGGGTATTAATTTTTTTTTCTTTCAGAAATTATTATATTGCATTAGTAGTTTCGTCAATTTGTTAACAAATGACCTTTTTCCAATTCAAATTGATTTTGTAATTTTTTTCCTGTAGATCAAATAAATCGAAAAGTTTATTTTGAGCGAGATGACAAAAAAAGAAGTTTACTTACATTGTAACATATTTACATTTAAAAAAAGATTTCACAGAAAAAGTTAATAACAAATAAAAACCATTAATTAAAACGAACGAAAAACAATCGAACTCGTACAACCATTTTCTTCTTTAGGAAAAGTATATACATGTATTCGGTATGATTTTGATTTTAGTCCTATTTTACTTTGTAAAATGCCAATTATTATATCCCAATATTAAACAATATCTTGCTTCGGATTTCATCGGAAAGCTTTTTTTGAGTCTTTTGAAGCAGGTGAGCTTAAATTTCCCTCCAGATTTTTAAATCTTACAATAAATGTTTAATCAAATATGTTTAAGCTCATTTCTCTATTTTTCTCTTTTTGAATGGTGATCTTCGATGAGTTGAACTGAAATGAGTGTGTTTCTTTTGTAAATCTGAAACGACAGTAAGCATTCTGATGTAGGTTGCTTTTGTGAGCATACAGGAACCCAGATAAATCAGCGATATTTTGTAAGACTCAAATGCACCAGCATGATCACCGAACAGTTGTTGGCAGATCCCAAGTATCTGCCAGGAAATATTTTTAAATTGTATAGGAATAAATCTCCCCATATCGTTATCAAGTAATTTTTTTAGTTCGCACAAGGTATAGTAACAGTTTGTTATGTTTCCAAGCCGAACGTTGCAAAGCACAATGATAAACAGTGTAAACACGTACGGAGGAACATGGAAATGTTTGTTTTCAACACGAGCCACGTGCATTTCTATACCTAATTCATCTAAGTAAGAGATAAAATGAGAAAGACCAATATCTACAGCTACAGCTTCTCTTAGCGTTGTATTCCATGATTTGTCTTTGCCATATGTCATAAACTTAGGCATATCGCCAAAGCCATGTACATATAAAACGTGACATTGATTTAGTTCTTCCTTTATCTTTTCCACTAAGCTTAATGCTTCCTTAAATCTTGACATTCTGCAAAGATACATCCCGTAGAATACACTATCTGATAGGAAACCATGTTTGACTGCAACCTCCAAAATTTCATTGGATTTACAAATATCCCTTGTCTTTTCGTACCCCAGTAGAAGAAATTCCAAGTGAGTAAAAATTGTACAAATATTTTGTCTTACTGTCATCAATTGAACATGCGTCATAGTTTTTCTTTCGAGAAGATTTTTAATGGTGAGCATATAAACTTCGAGATATGGTGGAATAGCAGATTCTGTGCAAAATCCTACTCTGTGATAAATCTCAATGAATAAAGTACTTTCTATTAAAAATTTCCTTAACAAGTAAGGATAAGTGATGAATTCCTGCTGAAAAATACATGGCCGTAAACAAGAATAACCCATGTTATATAACAAATGAAGTTTTTCGAGCAACTCCTCTCTGGAGCTACCAACAATTTTTCCTTGGAACATGTTGTTTTCCTGAATGAAAAAGTTTGGTAAATTGCCCTTATATACACAGAAGATTAACCGTTTAAAGCAATACCAAAAACAATGTATCAAGTTTTCTGGAGACCAAATTGATTCTTCCTTTTCTTGTATCATGTAAAACATGATAGTTTTTAAAAAGTAGGAACACAATAGCTCTTTGTCATCCAACATTGGCTTGATTACTTTATTGAGAAAAATTTTTAATAAGCCGTAACAGGTAAACTGGACATGGTTCATGCTGCGAACACAATTCAATTCGATAAGATTGAAGGAGATTCGCCATTCATAATCATGATTTGGCGAGTTTTTGCGGCCAATTGGAACAAAATTACAGCCTGTTCTTCTGGCATATTGCAATACGGTTGAATCAGGCCAACCATTTGTTTCACAACGTTTTATCCATGAAAAAGCTATCTCTGGAAGAAAATCACATTTCAGTGAATGAGCATTGTCATAGCAAACTCCATTACCCAACTGTCCGCTTGCACAAGGTCCATGTAATTGTGAGTCTCTAACTACTAAGTGTCTGGTGGATTCCCTGTACTTTGAACTTGACATGTACGTTCCTTTTCCGAATCTGACATCGCTATCGCGAACTAATCTCCACCTGGACCACTTTTTGACTTTAAGGAGGACGGATCCTGGACTATCATCACAATACTCCATCATAATCAATGTGTCCTTGTTGTATAGGTTTTCTTGTCTCGGATAACAAATAACTTTGTGGTCAGTCCACCAGTAGAGAAAATCGGCGTCAGATTCTTTAAAATTAAATCCCTCTCGTTCACTACCGGTTGCCACACGAAAATATGTGGGATATCTATTGAAAAGTAATCTTACTGTCGATGTAGCTGAATTCAAGATAATTTCTTCAATATCCCGTATCTGTCTCCTTATATTCACTACTGCTGGAGTACCAATCTCCAATTGAAGATATAGGTATGCTTTCTGAGAAAGAATTGATTCCATTGCTCTTATGCTCAAATAGAAATTGTCTATTTTCGTTTTTGGATTTCAGCTAAACTTGTACATTGACATTATCTCAAGCTCGAGCTAATTCAATGACAAGAACTAGTGTTAGATCGGGTACAAAAACGTAACCATAGGGAGAAATGAAAACATTGGTTATCCAATCGTTGCTAGTATGAGATCACAAAATAGTTTAAATAGTGTTTTCTTTTGTTGACGTAAAGTAAACTCACTGGATAACATTTTTGATTAGGCTTTAAACGTTTTACTGTATTGCATTGTCTACTGCACACCAAAGCAAATAAATTGACGCATTCCTTAGGAAATGAATAGACAACAGTCCTCCTAACTACCAAGTATTTTAAATGACAGCTAATATAATACACTTTCTTTTGGATTTACTTCTTACGTGAATAATTTTCATTACAATTTTCTTTGCTAATTATTTCACAAAGATATTTCGAAAAGAAAAATACAACGATGAATGTATACTGAAATAAATGTCTTTAGACTTCTTTTTCGAGGGGGGGGGGGGCTCCGATAAAAAGCTTTTAAATTTCAATATTATGTAATGTTAAAAGATAGACCTAAAGTCGATTTAGGTGTATGGTTAAAACACTGATCTGCGATCTAACTCAATAGCAGCAGTTAAATCCTGAGCTGCAACCTAACTCAATAGCAGCCGTTAAACACTGACCTACCATATGTTGGATTGATATAGAAAGAGGGAGAATGAGGAGTTTCTTTTATTTAATTTTAAATATATCTGTGCAAAAAAAATTGAGTTCCATCTCCCTTAATGTTGAATGGAATTCTCGTAATACTACCACTTATACGAGCATGGTCTCGAATAGGTGAGTTTATTTCAGTAACCCTATGTCCTTCCATTCCGGATATCTTAAGTCCTTACAGATATATAATTATATGTACCCTTAGTCCCAACCTATCAATCCGGAAAATTTACGTCCGTTTACATACACTAGTCTAATACTTAGTTGTTCCCTCCTCTTCC
This sequence comes from Saccostrea glomerata, assembly GCA_003671525.1. Taxonomy (NCBI): domain Eukaryota; kingdom Metazoa; phylum Mollusca; class Bivalvia; order Ostreida; family Ostreidae; genus Saccostrea; species Saccostrea glomerata. The sequence goes on along the minus strand of PRKT01000110.1, from coordinate 87,881 downwards.
TTTCTCGATAAATCGATGAAACGGTAAGGTCATGGTAAATTTTGTGAAGTTGAATTGTTGCAATGTTTTAATTTTCCCCACCCACCCTCCTCTTGTTTTAGAACAAATACTGCTGTTCTTGTTATGTCATTGTAGCTGAAGACTTCCTGCTTGGCCTGTGTCTACAACATCCCATGTCGCAGTGATAATCGTGTGCTCCAATATTCCTCAATGGTGGCCTGCTTGGTCCAGCGTCTTCATCAACTTGTGTTGCATTAGTGAATTCTGTTTGATTGCGTATTCTTCAAAGACTGCCTGTTGGGTACAGCGTTCAAATCAACCAATGTCGCGGTGATGAGGTCTCTATTTTACCTATACCGTGATGATGCCTGTTGGGGATTCCGCATCAAACAATGTCGCAGTGATGAAGTCTCTGTTTTACCTATACCGTGATGACTACCTGTTTGGGATTCCGCAGCAACCAATGTCGCGGTGATGAAGTCTCTATTTTACCTATACCGTGATGACTGGCTGTTTGGGATACCGTCCACTTCAGCCTTGTCGTGGTTGGAATTCCTAGTGTTTGCGTATTCCGTCGCACCTCAACGCAATTGGACGAGTGCAACACATATTCTTACGCTCATTCCATTGTTTATTGACTTGATTGATATTTGAATTGATTGATTGATTAATAATTGATTGATTGACAAGTAATTGACTTGATTGATATTTGAATTGATTGATTGACTGATTGATTAATAATTGATTGATTGAATTTGATTGATTATTGCATTGGTGACGTTCATGCACTTGTGACCTACCCAGTGCATGATCCGCCCGATTTGGGTCGTCACATTTGTTGTATTGATTGTTGATTGTGGGGCAGCCCTGTGGTAGCCCCAGCAAATTGATCACCGCGGCCAGAAGCGCCACATTAAACAAGCAAAATAACATCCATATTGTTTGTTTGATTTATAGGGAATCTGAAATAATACCACTTATACGAGCATGGTCTCGGATAGGTGAGTTTATTTCAGTAACCCTATGTCCTTCCATTCCGGATATCTTAAGTCCTTACAGATATATAATTATATGTACCCTTAGTCCCAACCTATCAATCCGGAAAATTTAGGTCCATTTACATACACTAGTCTAATACTTAGTTGTTTCCTCCTCTTCCTTTCTCGATAAATCGATAAAACGGTAAGGTCATGGTAAATTTTGTGAAGTTGAATTGTTGCAATGTTTTAATTTTCCCCACCCACCCTCCTCTTGTTTTAGAACAAATACTGCTGTTCTTGTTATGTCATTGTAGCTGAAGACTTCCTGCTTGGCCTGTGTCTACAACATCCCATGTCGCAGTGATAATCGTGTGCTCCAATATTCCTCAATGGTGGCCTGCTTGGTCCAGCGTCTTCATCAACTTGTGTTGCATTAGTGAATTCTGTTTGATTGCGTATTCTTCAAAGACTGCCTGTTGGGTACAGCGTTCAAATCAACCAATGTCGCGGTGATGAGGTCTCTATTTTACCTATACCGTGATGATGCCTGTTGGGGATTCCGCATCAAACAATGTCGCAGTGATGAAGTCTCTGTTTTACCTATACCGTGATGACTACCTGTTTGGGATTCCGCAGCAACCAATGTCGCGGTGATGAAGTCTCTATTTTACCTATACCGTGATGACTGGCTGTTTGGGATACCGTCCACTTCAGCCTTGTCGTGGTTGGAATTCCTAGTGTTTGCGTATTCCGTCGCACCTCAACGCAATTGGACGAGTGCAACACATATTCTTACGCTCATTCCATTGTTTATTGACTTGATTGATATTTGAATTGATTGATTGATTAATAATTGATTGATTGACAAGTAATTGACTTGATTGATATTTGAATTGATTGATTGACTGATTGATTAATAATTGATTGATTGAATTTGATTGATTATTGCATTGGTGACGTTCATGCACTTGTGACCTACCCAGTGCATGATCCGCCCGATTTGGGTCGTCACATTTGTTGTATTGATTGTTGATTGTGGGGCAGCCCTGTGGTAGCCCCAGCATTGATCACCGCGGCCAGAAGCGCCACATTAAACAAGCAAAATAACATCCATATTGTTTGTTTGATTTATAGGGAATCTGAAATAATAGTAACCTAGCTGGGTAGCATGTGTTGCAGCCCCTATTTGAAAAATGTACCCATTAATGTGTTTGGGATCCAGACCTGCAAATTCTATTTCGTTTGAATGTTTACCACTGACATAAGAATATGTGACTGGAATCCCAAAGAAGGGGCCTGAAACATGTGGAAATATTGATGAATACATGCAAAATTATGCACTGGACAAAATTGTGAACTAGGATTGGCTTGGATAGATATAATGATGAGTTCATTTTTCTGTTGAGATTTATGGTGTTTAAGATCAATTTGAACTGCTGAAGGGTTGCCCTTTTCACCATACAATATAATGTCTCGTATTTATTAAAGAAAGAGGGCGCACACTGCGTGGACAATCCCCCGCTCTGAGACAATATGTTTCTCAATTTTCAAAATTCACAGAAAAGTTATAAGTTTCTAAAATTATTCTTGATTATGTCATCTTCAAAACATTTTATTATTTTATTTTACTGAACGACTTATCATATGACGATCTTTTTTTTCAAAGTTGACAGTTAACGAGGCCCGATCTACTTGATCTGCGCATACATTTTAACGCAGCGTCGACTCAGGCACGTCACAATACCCTTGACTGCCGTCACAATTGAGCACAATAACGTCACAGTTAAATGACGTCAAATTGCGCTAAAATGTTTCGCTGATCTTTCTTACCTGGAAGCTCTATAGACTATACATCGAAAGCTGGCATTTCTATTTTTTTTTTAAATATTTAAATTGATAAACAACTTTGGAACCTAAACAATTTTGAGGGATTAATTGTTTGGTACAATATTCACCAATTTTATCCTGTTTTATTTCAATTTGTGGGTTTAAAAAAGCAAACACTGCAACTAAAAGTAAACGATTTTAGTCTTTCTCTTTGAAGTGTTTATACACACTCTTTTTATTGCGGACTTAAATATGCATGGATTATCCTCAGTTTTAAAAAATAAAATAAGTCTATATGTCATTTATATTGAACCCCCGAAATAATTTATTTTTCTATATATTACATGATATTAATAAAAATCGCAATTTTGTCGCCTTTACCGCCCCCTCCCCCCCCTACCCCTTTTTTCCACGTAAAACAACGTCGTATGTTAAGAGAAAAATAAAGCATGGCGAGAAAATTATTTCATAATGATAAATCTAAGAATTATTTATTTTTTTAGAAACTAATATACAGTATTGCAATCGTTTGTTGGCGTTATGCAAACCCATTGCGACCTATAAAATACCTAGTTGGATAGAATAAATCCAATTTTTGTGTTTTGACATGCCCCCTTTTCACTGCAATAAAGGCTACCTCCAATTTTCTTTTCACTTTTTATAAGAAGAAATAAAATTGCATTATATATGTGAAAAACAAAGAATTTCATCATGTATTTTTTTTTTATTTATAAATTTCTTCGTTTATTGAAGAGTTTTAGTACGTAATTGTGTATAAAAACACGAAAAATGGTCCATATCTTGATAGTGCCCCCATTTCACTACAATAAAGGCAAGGTAACAAAATTTTATTCTAATTTTTCTAAGCATAAAACTTACAAGTATATTTCCAAGAATTAAAATTTTTTATCATTCCGTTTTCGTAATTTTCAACTAGATCGGGCCTCGTTAAGCATATTTAATGGAAAATGGATTTACTAGAGCCATAAAAAATGAATTTTTAGCATGAGTGGGTCAAGTCTCCATTTCTCGTTAACGCTTAAGGTATTTCCACCCTCACAATTTTGATGGTTCAAAGTATAAAAACTGCATTTATTTTCATTTGTTATACTTTAAAATTTCAAATTATTGCAAAAAATGTATAGGTCACCATATTATTAAGGATGCGAAACATTAATAAACAGAAGTATATGTCAACATAAAAAATCGCACATTTTTTGTAAACAGTATTGTGGAAAATATGTAAAAACTGGTTAAAATGAATAATTCTAATGCTGAATGTTCCTAAGTACTTCCTACTTATAAGATACTTTTGAATTGTAAATATCAGGGAAACTATTTTACATTAAAAGTGCAATAAAGCAAATGCCTAAATGAAAAGACCCTAGGAGGAGTTATTACCCTTCTCAACATTTTTCAAAGATTAAACAATTGATTAAATACAGAAAATATGCATTTTTAGAATTTTTTAAATTAACAATATTTATAATAACACCTATTGTAAAGTATTCTTCCGAAAGATATTGTTCTATTAGGCATGAATTTAAACTATTAAAGAATGGTTAAAATTATTTGCCCCCCCCCCCCTTCTCTGCAGTTTCTATGAAACGTACTCAACATGTGTATATGCTCCAAAGATCATCAATTAGCTAATATATTTTTTTCTTTCTTAATCATTATGTTTTACATACATGTATCTGTCTCATTAGTTAGAATAATCTTTATGTTCTCCCATGTAATTTAACTTATTTTACAAGTTCACTGAAGCTAGTTTTTTGCACACACTTCTAAATTTATGTAGACCATATCACATCCATATTAAAGTAACGCAAACACAAAGTTTGATGGATGAATTTGTCATTTATTATACATGTATAAATGACGAAAGATAATCAAAAGATACATCAGATAAAGGGGAGATCACTCTTGGAAAAATGTGTAAATTTGTACAAAACATTAGTTGATCTCCCCAGTGTAACATATTACATGAAGAAAATCCAAATAAACAATCCAGAATGTAAAAAATAACAATCAGCAAAAAAGGTGGCAGACAAAAACTGCC
>PRKT01000110.1:57586-73894 GCA_003671525.1 Saccostrea glomerata | reverse complement strand
AAAAAACACGTGTGTGTGTTGAAGAGCACTGGCTTAGAATGATTCGAACACCTTACTGAATACTGCTTTCTCATTGGCCTTCCTTTGACCACGCCTACTATACAGGCAAAAACCAATAAAATACGTTCCTATCATACAATGTTTTCCCGCTATACTACGAAACGCGGGAAAACACTATTACTGCTATCCTTTGAATATGCGTCAAGGTTTCCTTTTGTAGAAGTCTTTCTTTGGTAAGCATATAAACTTCCATTAACTGAAATTGAGCACTATCTACATATAGTCCTACTTTACTCTTAATCTCATTGAATAAACTGTAATCTGAGTGCAATTTTCTTAACCAATAAGGACGTATGGATTTTTGCAAAGAGATGTTTTCTTCAGAGACACATGGGTTTAAGCAAGCATAACCCATGTTATATAACAAATAAAGTTTTTCAAGCAACTTCTCTCTAGCACTTCCCTCAATTTTACTTTGGAACATGTTATTTTCTTGAATGAAAAAGTTTGGTAAATTGCCCTTATATACACAAACTATTAAATATTTAAAGCAATTCCAAAAACACTTAATCAAGTTTTCTAGAGACCAAAATGATTTTTCGTATTCTTGTATCGCGTAAAACATTATAGTTTTCAAAAAGTAAGAACACAAAAGTTCTTTATCATCCATCAATGGCCTGATTACTTTGGTGAGAAAAATTTTGAATAGGCCGTAACAGGTAAACTGAACATGGTTCATGCTGTGTACACATTTCAATTCAATGAGACTGAAGGAAATTCGCCATTCATAATCCTGATTTGGCGAGTCTTTACGACCAATTGCAACAAAATTACATCCTGTTTTTCTTGCATATTGCAATACAGTAAAATCAGGCCACCCCTTTGTTTCACAACGCTTTATCCATGAAGAAGCTATTTGTGGAAGAAAGTCACATTTTAGTGAATGGGCGTGGTCATACCAAATTCCGTTAGTCAACTGTCCGCTTGCACAAGGTCCATGTATATTGAATTTTTAAAAATTAAGTCTTTGGTGGATTCCCTGTACTTTAAACTCGACATGTACGTTCCATTTTCTAATCTCACATAACTTTCTCGAACAAAACTACAGCTAGACAACTTTTTGACTTTCAGGAGGGCGGATCCTGGACTATCATCACAATACTCCATCATAATCAATGTTTCTTTGTCGTATAGGTTTTCCTGTCTCGGGTGACAAATAACTTTGTGGTCAGTTAACCAGTAAAGAATATCGATGTCGGACTCTTGAAATTTGAATCCCTCCTTAAGACTACCGGTCGACACACGGAATAATTTATTATGTTCTCTAATGGGTGATTCTACTGTTTTAGGTGAATTAAAGATATTTTCTTCAATATCCCTCGTCTGTCTCCTGATATCCACTGCTGTTATAGTGCCAATCTCCATTTGGAGATATAGGTATAATTTCTGAGAAAAATTTGATTCATTTTCCATTGCTCTAATGTTCAATTTGAAATGAGCCTGTTTTTGATTTCAGTTAAACTGGAACCTAGACATTACTGACTGAATAATTAAATTCAAAGACAGAGAACCACTGTAGTTTATAATGCAACCATAGAGATTGAGAAATAAAGACAGTTATCCAATCGTTGCACATAAACAGTAAATCCATTTAAAGAGTGTATGCCTTTGTGAATTTAAAGCAAACCAATTGAATGACAATTTGAAAGGGGATTTAAAGTCCATTGCACATAAAAGTAGATCAATATTTGATTATTGCACAGACGATATGATATGTATGATGGCATATTTCTGCCCCCTACAGGCAAAATAATTTATGTCAACATGCAAGAAAATTATGTCAACATGCAAGATAATTATGTCTACATGCAAGATAATTATGTTGACATGCACGTTACAAATTTTGTATAAGAATCTGACTTTAATATGGTTAAAATCACGTAAGTTAGTCCATATCTGACATCGTAGATGCAACATAATTTTGACAAAATGCGAGATAATTATGTGGTAATTATGTGGACATGCAAAATATTTATGTCAACAGGCAAGATAATCATGTAGACATGCTACTTGTTTATGTGAACACGCAAGTTAATTATGTTAACATGCAACATACTTATGTTAACATGCGAGATATTTATGTTCACATGCAAGATAATTATGTTGACATGCTACTTATTTTTGTCAGCATGCGAGTTATAATATTTTACATACAAGATACTTATGTGAACATGCAAGATAATAAGTTGCATATCAACTTACATATCTTGTATGTTAACATACTTATCGTGCATGTTAACATAAATAAGTCGAATGTTGACATAATTATCTTGCATGTTGACAGAAATAAGTTGCATGTCGAAATAATCATCTTGCATGTTGACTTAAGGAGGATCTCTACACCTATAAAGTATGACTGATTTTTGTTGCATGCATTTGATACTAATAATAGGCTCCATTTCCGATAAAATAAGGTTCCAAAGTATTTCAATTTATTTTTTAGAAATATCTAAAATATTTTATTTATTTTGTTAAAACCCCTCCTATCTATATTTTTAAAAAGCCCGGTGCTTTAAATTTCTCTTTAAAGTTTAATGTTATAAAATATTGAAATAATAACCAACAAAGTTAAAAATAAAATCAACATAATTTTTATTTGAATTTACAAAAATAGACAAAAGAAAAACTAACGCAGCATTTTCTTGAAAATAGATGGTTGGATCTTCTCCAATACCTGAAAAGATATATAATATTAAAGGGTAAAAATAATGAAAAAAAGAAATTGAACAAAATTGAAAAACTGTCAAAAATTTCAAACACCACAAAAATTCAGGGGTGAAAGATCCGCTTCAAGAGTGGGCTCAAATATCTTGGTACTTTTTTTTATAAACTTCAAATAAACTCTATTATAACTTGCACAAGTATTTAAAAAAAATGTCAAGCAAAGACATTGAAAGAAGTTCGTATTGTACACGTATTGTTTTTCAAATGAGTTTATGCGAAAACCATCACGTTTCCAGTCAAAGACAAAGACATGTATTTAGTGAACTCATGGTATTGAGAAGGGTGGATTTACTGACCGTTTTTATCCAACTTGCATGTGTTATCCAGTGCTAGATATAACAAAACATATAAACATGGTAAATGGCCAAAAACGGGTAAAAGAAATTCCTATAACCAAATTCACACTTCGTCTAAAACCTGCACGTTTCCCATACAAACAGCTGATAATCAATGTTGATCAAACGTTTGGGTCATGCAAAATTCCACCTACTGTCCAAACGTTTTGGTGATTTCATGAAGAATAAAAATTTCACCGGGTATAACCATTCATTCGGTTGTATACAAATCGTGATCAGAGTATCCCCTAGTCGATGGGAAGATAATACATATGTCTTATCTTATTAAATTTGCATTTCTGGGGGATATATCTTGCTGGAAAGCTTATATGTTTATTGAAGAAAAAAGAAATTTCTGAGTGTATGGCGTTTTGACACGTAATGATGAATTAGCATATGGACAAACCAATTGTTTTAATGTCATTTTTTCTCACCTAAAACTCTTATTCTAACAAGTTTGTAAATATATATTATTTGATTATCAAATAAGTAGAAATTATATAAATTGACAAACAATGAATTTTTAAAGAAAGGATACACTGTATTAATTGAGGTGATACAATGTACATTCCATCAACAATATCGTATCTTGTGTTATACTCAGTGATTTATCGGTGTTATGTGAATTTGAATCAGATCATTTGGGACCAAAATGGTGTTTTAACGGAAGTACGCCATGTTGTGATGTTGTAGAGAGCCCCCTTAAACAGGTCGCATGTTTATATAATTATCGTGTATCTAAAGTGTCAGATACCTGCGTTAGTAAATAAGTAAGTAAATCTGCCCATATTTAAATTATATTTTCTTATAAGATTGGTAACTTGCATGTGAACATAATTAACTTGCATGTTAACATAATTAACTTGCATGTTAACATAATAATGTGGCATGTTAACATAATTTTAACTTGCATGTAGGGGGTAGAAATATGCCACCATAGATATCAACAACCCGGAATTTATTTATTTCACCATATACAAAGTGCATTTTTGTATTGCAATTTTTACGCTATTAAATTTGTTCAACACAGTTTACGTTTAATTCCGAATAATAATCAATCGCCATTTTATGTGACTTTTAAAATATAAATGCGAGGAAATAATACTATTCAATCTTACATATACATGTATATAATGTAATGTAAAATAAAGCAATGATAAATTAAAAAAAAATTCAGTTTTTAAATAATCACAATCGATGTTTTACATTGTTTTATATAGGACTTCGCTTCATTTTACATCATCACTCTATTGCAAAACCCAACTATGGGATATCAAAAAGTATACAATGAGTCATATCTACGAGATAGAGGGGTAAATATGGGATACAATGTATCATATTAAAATCTATTGTAAAATTGAGTAAAATGAAGGAATAAATATTTTCTAGAAAACTGAACATCGCTTAAAAGTACTCTCAATTCTTTCCTTGTATCACCGTGTGAAATTGACTGTTTTACTTTAAATTCATTTTGGACTCTAAATGTTTATATCTAATTTTTGTTTTAATATCATTTCTAATCTGAAATTATTTCCTTTCACAAATTGGATTTTTCCTATCTTTCGTTCTTAGCTAAGTTACTAATTGATAATTCAATTACTGAGTGACACTTGTCGGCTACCAAAGGTGTTTATGCCCAAGGACTTTTTAATCACTTTTACAAACAACATGTAATTATTCAATTATCGGCCTTCTTCATGTCCATGTCATCAAAGCATTTAATTATTTGTTTACTGTATCACTTTAACTCATTGTCAACACCTGTCATTTTTAACTCATTGTTCATTTTTCCATAAATACCAAACCCTTATAAGGGCCTATGCAATTTTTCCCCACTGGGAGCCTCAGGTTCAATGCTGCAATATGATTGGTTGAGAGTTAGCGTCGCTTTATAAAGTTTGTAAGACAGTAGACATTTTTTGTGAGGAGGCAGAGAAAAACCCTCCCACCTCTCCCATTTTTTATGAAAAAGAATTTGAGCTATGAGCCTTTGGACCTCACCTTCTGCCACTTACAATGATTTTTCTAGTCATGTATGTTTGCATACAAGTATTTTGGAATATTGTAATTTTGATGTATTATACCACTTATTGTGTTTGCAATGGTTATAGTTATAAAACTTCTAATATACAGGTTTGTAAGTCTAGACTTGTTCATTTTGCTTATGCCTGTAAATTGTAATTGGTCTCAACCGGTGTTTGCTTGCTACATTTTGGTTTTTGTATATACTAGCTTGAAATATATCAAGTCTTAATAAACAACAATTTCAACATATACATGTGTGTTAAGTTATAGTATTCTAGGTTACTGTTCATTTAATTTTTGCTGGAAAGAGGAAGCATAAATACCATTGTCAAATTTTACTTATGAGTTCGGAGGCCCGACGCATTACTGGCCACTTCCGTCTATGTTCCCCGTTTGTATTTCTTGAATGTTAGAATTGTTGTCCATCATTTAATTACATGCATTTATTAATAAACTCGGAAACCAGATTACTCGTTACTTTGGACCTTATGTGTGTTATCGGGAAGAGTCCTTGGAATACGGCTCTACTACTTCCGGCCAACGACGCCACTCACTTCCCCTGCCAACATTCCCTCTTGCCCTATCAACGACACATCTTTTAGACCCAAACTACGTGGTTACACTTGGATAAATAAACTCACAAACCTTTTCTACTCCTTCTTAATTATTACTTCGAATAGACTGTTTATTCCAAATAATAAGATTCAATCTAAATGTATATATTGAATAAGAAGAGGGAAAATAAATGTTTCAACTTTCTCCATCTTAAACGATCGTCCTTCAGATAGGCTACGGCGAAGGTTATGTACAGTATATTATGTAAATGTAAGTTTTAAGTAATACAGAGAAGTTTTTTTTATGCGATAGGTATACACGCTGGTAAGAAGTAGTAGACAGTTTAATAAATATATAAATTAAATTCGTTTAGTTCGAAAGAACTAAAGGCTTCGTGTACGAGGGCTATTCATTAAATAGTTAAAGGCAGAGATTTTGAGCACCACCTTAAAAAATACCTGGTCTGGGAAGCCCTGTCAATCAAGTGTGTGAAGGTCCATCATTGGATGCTGGAACTTGATTGACATTTACTTACTGGTCCCTGTGTATACCCTGTACACCTTGTTTGGGACTCGTGGGGACCTTCTAATTAACTTTTGATCCTTTGATGTTTACTGAACATGGTATACAGAGACTGTATTGCTATGAAATTTTTAGATTGATAATATATGAATTTAAGGTCAAGATCTAGTAAATAACTTTAGACTAATTTTTGGTGCTAGATCCATTATGACGTCATAATCAATTTCAACTTTCTTTTTCCCATACTTTACGGCTTTAGCAGAATTATGTAGAAAATAGGGTATTTTCATGTCATTTAATTTGTAATCATATGAAAAGTAAACCGGATACCTATATTAAATTTGAGATTGATTTAAAGAAGAGGAAATGAGCATACTAATTACCATTTTCTGAGAGACTGTAGGCAATCTGGATACATTTCCTTTGTGGAATAAGAAAAAACCTCCCATTTTCATGACTGGTTCTCTTAATTTTTCATTGAAAATGACTGTTTAAAATACGGTTTTTCATCTTGTTTACCTAAAAATTATTTCCCGAAACGCCTTATTTGACCAAGCCTAAGTTGTAAAGCATCAATAAAGGAATTTATTTCTCAAATTTGAAAAATCTGTAGGCACCTTTCATTTACTAGATCTTGACCTTTTAATATATCTTTAGTATTTGAAAGGATTATAATATAATAAGCATTTTTTTTAAAAAATCCTTTGATACATAAACCTTTTTTCAAATGAAATTTGAATATTAATTTTAATATGCTAGACAGTAAACCTAGATTGGAAATGTTATTGATAATGTTCAGAGCAGCACTGTGTGATGTAATTAAATTTAAAAATAATGTTTCTAGTCATGGGTCACTTATATTTTCCTTTTTTATTCAGATAAGAATTTACAATCAATCTTTTTTTAAGCATGTTTCATGGTAACAAAGCCTTATTAAGGTTTTGAAAATCCTAGAATTTTTTTTAGTGAAATGTAGTTAACATGGTTCCTTTTTCATTTAATTAATAGATGGGATTCTGGGGATGAATGAATCATTAAAGTCTAATTTGGTTGTCACAGGAGTTTCTTTTTTTTTTTTTATTAACACATACCCGGTACACTAACATCTTAAACACATGTTATCTTTGTTTTAATATTTGAATTTATAATATGTAATCATAATAATTTCATGGGTAGGGGTGTATTCAAACAGTAAAAAATAAATAAATAATTGAAAACCCTTTTTACTACTGATTTAAACATTTTCTCAAAATCCCCAACACAGGTAAAGTTTGACATCTGGGTATTTCACCGTGTAATAAATCACTTCCTGTGTATAGGGATTAGGAGACAGATGGCCACAGGTAGACTGCTAGCCCCCAATGCTGTACAGAATAAGCACCTCCCTCACCTGGAATTCACCACCCGGTAAAAAAATCTCTGCCTTTAAGGTTTTATCAATAAAATCATAAATAACATCATTTTTTTCTATTTTAGTAACATCCCTTCAAAATAACATCTTTGAAGTTGTTTTATACAAATTTGGAACGCGCTCCTATTATGTCTATACTCCGAAAGAGGTATACTATTCAGACATTGATACAGAGCTGAACTTAATGCAGAACGAGAATGGAAATGCCATCCAGATATCATTTTTTCCAATTTTAAGGGGACCTATTGGGGTTTTATTGTGTGAAAACTACAATAGCAAAATTCTTCATTTTTATACCATATAGAACTAAGATTAACTTCAGTGTGCATGCCAAGTTTGGGGGAAATCTACAATCCAGGAATTTTTAAGGGACCGTCTCAAAATACAGGTACAATAACTATAGGATTATATAGGACAATACCGTTTTTTGCACTTTAAAGCAAAGTATACAAAAACTACTATAGACTTTTTGTTCAAACTATAATTTTTGATGAGTATTACTATATTGTACATTATTTGTTAGAAAGACAAAATTCCACCGTCTCGTTACCAGAGAGGGCATTTCAAAATATAAATAAAAGTAACGAATTTTCCTGTTTTTATAGAGTATTGCAAAATATGACGGGCACAGAGGATTTGTATAAAAACATAATGAAATAATGAAGATATTGTCAAATTTCTATGTTTTAAATTTCAAAAGCGTACGTTATTTAGTGACTATAAATCCCCCCTTTTAACCTTAAACTTTTTTATAAAACACCATCCTTATAAACCTGGCCTCAACCACATTAGAAATAAAAACAACATTTAATTATGTTTGGCGTGCTTGTCATGAATTTTTATTATATGTACTTTTCATTGGCGGATCCAGAAGGGGGGTTTCGGGGGTTGGAACCCCCCCCTTTATTTTTTGCCAAGTGGAGAAAGAGAGAGAAAGAAGGGGGATAAAACGTTTCCCGAGAATAAGCATTTGTACGTCTAACTTTAATATGTATTGAATAGATATATTCTCACACATTTAGTTTTTCCATTCACCTTCACTACATGTATTACTTTTTATGAGTGAATGGTAGAAAATATTCTACTTATTTTTATACATCTTATATATGATATGTAACATGCGAGGTTAAATTTGATATTAGATTCCCGCGATCTTAATTTGGCTGTGTTGGCTATATATACAAGAGGGTGCCATTTTTTAAACTAAATCTTATGAAGAAACTAAAATTTTATTCATTAATTGTTTTATATCCATCCCAAAAAGGATTTTCAAATTCTTTAAGAAAATTCATTCTACTCTTCGGAAATGCTGCAAATCAATTCAATTATAAGGCTTCAGTAGCTTTTAAATGTATTGATTTTTTATACGGACTGGGGGTACCTTTTCAAAGAAAAAAGGACGTAGAAAAAAAATATTATTTTCCACAATCTTATATTTTTCCATACATGTGTGTGTGTGTGTGTGTGTGTGAGAGGGTGTGTGTGTGTGTGTGAGAGGGTGTGTGTGTGTGTGTGTGTGTGTGAATCTTTGTCTGAGAGTGTGTAAGGGGGGGAGGGGGGTTAGAGGGACACAACCCTGGAACCCCCCTTTCAAAAATTGCTGGATCCGCCCCTGTTTTTAATATGTAATTCACAAATATATGCGCCGATTACAATTATACGGCAGCATAAATATAGATGAGACAGCAATAGAAATAACACCTGGATCCAAGGAGCCTGGAGACAACAGTACCCCCCGGAGACGGTATTCTATGCAAAATTATGCCAAGTCCACCAGAAGCAAAAACTGTCCATCAGACGAAAAGTTTGTCACATGGCTACCAATCGGCGCTGACACTGACATCCCTTGTTAACAAGTCCTGGTCATGACGCTGAAAAAAAAATTGAACAGAAGACACCATTCTCAGAATTTATAACTTAAAATTTTAATTTTTTGGAGGTGGGTGGGAGGGATTTCGTGTGTTCTGCTCTGAGGGTTGATGAAGAAAAAGGAAGAGTTGAACGCGCATGCTCACCAAATTAAAGACAAGTTTACGCATGATCACGACATAGAAAAAAGGGGTACACCACAGGGAAACCACAATTGATTTACCTATTATAGTTACTGCCCTATGCCCATTAAAATTTTGCACCAGTAATTACTGCACTAAATAACCTGGTTTATCCTTATGAGATAAACCCTATTAATTACTTTTTCTTTAATAACATCTTTATCACTCCTTCCTTGTAGAGCTTTAGTTTGGTTTGTTCCCGTTTTGCACACATTTGAATTACAGGTAATTAAAAAATGTGTTTAAAAAGGGAGTTTGACCAGGTGAAATAATTACTTAATTGCTATAGTCTATACCATACTTAGTAAGTATGTGAAAGGTGAACTTATAGTGAAAAAATAAGAGAATAAATACAAAGTTAATGTAATTGATATTTATTTATTGAGTATAATTAATTTTTATATTCTATTTTCTTTATTATTTTTCATATCATTCTTTAATTCATTTAGAATTTTATAGAAAAGTATTCTTTTTAAAAAAAAATTGGACTTAATTAATAAATAAAATATTTTCCCATAAATACAGGGTGTTTCAGAAAACATGCAACCATTTCCTTTCCTCATTTCATTTACATGCAAATAAAATCATACTAAAGTTTTATGACAAATTATGCAAAAATGCACAAATTTTTATTGATTACAAAAATACGGGAAATAATAATCATCCAAATTAATTATGACGTCATATATGACATCATTGAAAATCAGGCAACTTGAATTTTCCAACATGGATTTTACTAAAGAGCAATTAGCAGAAATTGTGAAACTATTTTATCAAAGCATGTCACCAGTTCTAGTGATGAGAACAATGAAGAAACGGTATCCAGAGTGCAAAGAGCTTAACAAATGGAAATTATACAGAATTGTTAAAAATTTTGAAACCAGTGGAACAGTTGCTGATCAAAGAAAGGGAAAAAGTGGAAGAGCAAAAACAACTAGAACAGATGAGAACATTGAGAAGGTCAGAGACATTGTTTCAGAGACTCCTACTAAATCTGTTAGTAAAATAACCGAGCTTGTAAACGATTGTGACTCGAAAATACGCAAATCAAGCGTGTATCGGATGCTTAAATATGATTTACATCTTACACCTTATCGAATCAGTATTATGCAACATCTAAAATCCAGCGATATTCAGGCAAGGATGGCATTTGCATCATGGGCGAAAGAACTCAAAATGGCCATAAAAAATGAAATCAGACTGATTAAGAGGGAAACTTGTGAACTAGTCGTCAGAAATTTCTCACATAGGATAGATTTACTGATTCAGCAAAATGGACGCCATTTAGAACACATTTTGTAACTTATTGAAATTTTTCAAAATTTGCAAATCCTTTGTAACTCATGATTTATTCGCCATATTTATTTCATTTTTTAGAAAATAAATCTTGAAGTAATGCCCTTTAATTTGATAAATTGGTGCATGGCATTGGATAAAACCCTAGTAAAATATAACCATTCAAAATGGTAGCATGTTTTCTGAAACACCGTGTATATATAGAATTTTAATAAAATGCCTATAAAATTGTATTAAACCTCTGAAGAATACATTAAGCTAAATCAGGTATTTCACAGGTAAATCCAGGTAAATCCAAACCAGAAATCAGACTATAATTGCTACCAAAACACACTTTACACCTATTGTTCTATACCTAATAATCAAATGTGTGCAAAACGGGAACACACCTTTAGTTTATCATAACGTCAAAAACACACTGTAACGTCGTCAACCTACCTATGAATCGTAAAATTGGTTAATAAATTAGTTATATAAGGTTGTAAATATATTTTTAAACCTCTAATTTCTTAATTTTGTTTAATTTTATTAATTAAGCGAAAAAAGGTTGCTTTAAAACAGTAAAGTTAGCTTCATTTTACTATGATGCGCGAAATATTGCGCAATGAAAACCACATTCGGCCCCATGAAAATTACTAAGAAAAGTCGCGTGGGAATATCTAATAAATAAGGCGAGTGAACCAGCTGCTGTATTCCAATTTCACACAAAAAATCTTGTGTGTACTTTGCAGTGTGTGTTTGCATATTATCATGTACAAACTTGATCCTCCTCATTCCTGACTTTGGTCTTTTGTTTTGAAATGTTTTTGTACCTCAGACAGTTTTTTTCAAGTAAAAAGCTTTATTAACAATTTTGCCCTTTTTGCGTGAAATCTGAGTGATTACCCCGTAACTAAGAAATAGATTTTATACAAAAAAAAATTGCGTACAAGACCTTCCTTGCTGTCTCGCCGCGTTTAGCAATGGTAAGTCCTTTATTTTTCTTTTGTCAGCCGTATTTTGTTTTGTTTATTATCCCCTGTAATAATTTAATGTGGACGTCTGTCTTATATAACAATATCAAAGGTTTTGGGGAAATTTGCAATTGCATACTTTTTTGCTCAAAAACGTGTGGGATTAACCTTGCAGATATCTTTCTAACTTTTTCACTTTTTTTTTAATCTTCAAAAAGCTGCCCAAAGAAATAGTCATCTTCTTGAAAATTTGGTTCGCGATCACTCTACAGTCTCTGTCGATAATGTTTTTACTGCTGTGACTGATTTTTAATTGTCAAGTGATCTGGATCTTCCTGATATTTTCAACTTAATACCTTCTAAGTTTAAAATGGTTTATCCATCGACTAACGAATTTATAGATACAACAGAGTTTCCATATTGATAGAGGTAGAGTTATACAGTTGTTTGGGCATTTCTTTTCCCATTATATTCATCACTGTCTGCAACCTCCTATCTTCTTTATATCACAAACCAAAACTCAAATTAAGTATCAGAACAAGTAACGATTGTAAGTTCAAATAAAATGATTATTTCTTTTCACTTTACCGGTATTAATTTTATGACATATTGATAAACTTTACCAACATAACAGAATATCAACTGTTTACAAAGTATATTTTTAAAAGTGCACATCGAAGCAACTTCCGATTTCATTATATCTTTTTGCAATATCATATTTCACAATACACAAAAAAAATTCCATTATAATTTGCAGGATGAATTATTTTCTAAGAAGATGAACGATCAACTTTATTTAATGTAAATGTGATTAGACTTTTTAATCAAACAAAGAGACGTGGGCGTTGTCATGGGTATCGATCTTACAATAAACCTTTAATACACGCGCAATGTCTCTTTTGATTCTTTACAATCTTATGTAAGGTTGTGTTATCAACAGTTAGGTCTACATCATATTGGCACCAAACTTTACTCTGTTCCTTTGAAACTTTTAAATATGCTTCCTGAAAAGGTCAAAGAAAGTCTATTTTTTTTATTCCTTGACACCAGTATATAGGCTCGGATCTGTAATTATGGATACTGCAAGTCACAGACTTTTAAAAGTCTTTTAATCTTTAATGAGTTTATAACAATTTATGTGACCACTTTTCATCATATAGTTTCATTGTGAGAAGCTGGAAAACAAGGGCTATTCGAGACACTGCTTTAAAAATCAATGATAAAGAATCAGTAAACTAGAGTGAAATTAAACGCTTCATTAAAGCTGCTTTAAAACTCATTATAAATCCTAAAGAAATATTCACTGAAATATGTAAAATTTACTGCAACCAACGTCTGTTTTATAGACAAATGAGCAGGTGGATTTCATTGATAAAAAATTATATAATGGGTATCAAAAATGGGTACCGTCCTTGCCAACAAAAATAATAACAACTAACGAACTGTTTGCTGAGTTTCTACAAATAATCACTGATGATGTATGATTGACTTTAAGACACAGTCATAGCAAATTTGACAGACATCATTTCGGGAGTAGTTCACACTGTTTTAAAGAAACGTTTGACTGTAAAAAAAGCTTTGTACTCAAAGGTCACTGCATGTTTTGAAAAATGAGTAAAAACGATTTGATCATTAAAAATTTTCTCCTTGACAGACATCGGGATACGAGAAAAAGTAAGAGCCGATGTGGCGGGAAGCGGAGCCGGAAGTGAATTCCTGATAGATCTACCTGACAAGATGTCGAATTACCTTCTTCAGGGAAAAAGTTTCAATACTATCAAGACATACCATGGGAGTTTTAGAAAATGGAAAATGTTTGCAGAGAAACAAGGTTTTCAGTGTCTTCCGGCGCAGCCCGTTCACATCGCACTGTACATTACTCATTTGCTGGACAGAGGTCCATCGTCTAATGTGATTAATCATGTGATTTATTCCATAAATTGGGCTCACGAGTTACATAGTTTCGCGGACCCAACAAATAATTCTTACATTAAGTGTCTACAAGAAGCATCTAAACGCATAGCCACTCCTACAGTCAGCAGAAAAGATCCCGTTTCGGCCGAGATGTTGATTCGTTTGTGTGATTTGTATGTGAGTTCTAACGACGTGATGATCGTCAGAGATTTGGCCATGATTCTCGTGAGCTTTGCAGCTTTTTTGAGATATGACGAATTAAGTAATTTAAAATGTTGTGATGTCAAAATTTTTGAAAGCTATTTGTGTATGGGCAGCGGAAAGGGCAAAAATTACCATAATGAGAAAACAAACGATTATTCTAATTTCAATGACCATAAAAACTTAACAAATAATATACAATGCATAATCAAAAGACGTTTTCGCACAACAAATATACATTAAGGTAAGTCACTCCTGAAATTTGTTATATCAAGGATTTTTTGAGAAGTATATTTTGGATAAGTACTCATAAAGTGTAACTCAAAATCGCAAAGAAAATAGGGGGTCAGTGTGCATCCTACTGATCTACGGTACATTTGAGTTGACCTTTTTGCACTTAAATTTCATCTCTTTGGTTAATTACTTTAACCCTTGTTATATTTGATTAGATGTAAGCATGGCAATAAATATAGTCTTATTTTACGTAAAATAGTTTGAATAATATTTATCATTAAACAAATCTTGCAAATTAATGCGCGTAAATTATTGTGTGACCTTTTTGCACTAAAAAATAACATATTTGGGGTATTAAGAAACTTAATAGGCAATAAAAAAATTTCTTATATCAAACTTTTTACGACTTGAGTGCTGATCAGTCACAAGTATCGAGTAGTTTAAAATAATGAAAGAAAAGGGTGGGGTCAGTGAGGTTAATTTTGAAATATTTGTCAAAATATGTGATTTTCAGTCAAAAAATGGTGTAAATTTGACCTTGACTTCTTTAATATATTTTCATTTTTTGGAAAAGTTTGTTGAGGAAAGGTGTAAACCTTAGTCTAAAAATATAAAATAAGACCTATGTTAAATATTTTTAGCGATATCAAAACGAAAATATATTTCGAGTAAAAAAATGTGAGGCTAAATTTCCATTACATTAAATTTTATAAATGTGCAGATTTGCAGAATTTTCTGCTAAATATCACTCCACCAAAAGAAATAGTCCCTCATAAATCTTGCTTCTTTGTAGATTTTTGAGCAGTTTTTCCATTGAATGTTAAAAAATTTACATTGTTGAATTTAAATATGTTATAAAAATTGAATTTTAATAAGTAGTTTTGAAGTAAAAGCTTCTGCGTGAACTTTTCTAAAAAGCTGACGAGTGACTTACCTTAAAGCAAAACCAACGACCACGTACGTAACAAACATGTATGAATGCAAAACCAACGATCATCTTTGCAGTGCAAACGTACATAAAACACGACAAGCGAAAAAAACTTAACAAACTTGCACGCGGTAAATCTAGTCTTCCCGACTCCCGGCGGTACCGTTTTGTTTTGTTTTGTTTTTTTGGGGGTGGGGGGGATTTCTTTTTTGTCGGTTTACAGAAACTCTTCAAACTTCTTATGCATATTTCCTTTTAAATGAATTCAATAATATGTAAAATCAAATTTACGTATTTATTACTGAAGCATGCAGCAGAACCACATTCCAAAAGCGTTAAATGTAGTACTCCGCTATAATATGAAAACCAAAAACGGACATCGATACAGAGAGACGTAGAAAATAAAGGTGCATGGAAACAGATTTGGAGTTCATATTTTCTGTATAATATTACGACTTATATATTGTAATAGCATTACACAAAAAAATATATTAAAAATCTTATTTCATCTAAAAGTTATTAAAACTTCAAACTTTTAGACGGGTTAGATTAACATATCCTTGCAATCTCGCAAATCTTAATTTTATTCTTAATACTTGGGAAAAGTGGCAATCTTGTTTCAATAACATTAAGATGAAATAAAATAAACTTCAAATCTGTGTCCATGTATCTTTAAAGATATTAAAAATATTGATATTGAGAAGATATTTCTTCTCAAAAAGATGGAATTAGTATTTCAGTGAAAATTGGTGGTGTTAATAATAAAAAAAAATGAACATTTAAATTCTATAAAAATTCATAACATCCAAATGATTTGATTTCAAATAAGATTTTTATCAAAATTTTCATAAAAATAGCTAAATCTAACATTGTACATATGGTAAAACCATGCAAAATAAAAGAATTGCATTGTTATACATTGACGTAGTGCTCATCGTTTTTGAAAGGAGAGGGTAACCAGAGAAAAAAAATCCACCAAGCTGAAAAAAAAGATTTTAAAAACTTGACAAGCAAAAACAAAAAGGAAATTAAAATGAAATAGCCCAAACTCGAAAACCGATCGCGCGTATGTGTGTGTGTGTGTGTGTGGGGGGGGGGG
>PRKT01000110.1:32836-43993 GCA_003671525.1 Saccostrea glomerata | reverse complement strand
TATAACAAATGACTTAAGGCAAAAATAAAAACAAAAATAAATGTGAGAACAGAGATTGAAAAAGACCCAAAAACCGGCGTTAAGTGCAGTCATCCTTTATTCAAATATGTGTGGCAGTTGGCAGTAACCAGCTGAGAGTTGGCAGTAAGCAGTCAGCAGTTGGCAGTAAGCAGTTGGCTGTCGTATATGGCATTCCACAGTATATGTTCGTTTATACATATCGTGCAAGACTCTGTTTTAAATAATTGTCATATACCATTTACTTATTCGAACATTTAATTGTATGAAAAGTCAATAATGTACATTTCTTAAAACTTTATTATCTTGTTTACTTGTCTTTCTTCCTGTGAGAAGCATCCCCAATGACAGGTCACACCTGCTGACCCGCAGTGAGCCTACGAAACTGAAGCTCTCTGAAATTAATTAATTATCTGCTCGTCCATCCGTTTTTCTCAGACTAGCCAGCTAAAGATCTATGTACAGTACTCCAACTCAATTAATCTAAAGAATTTGAATTATCATTTTATTTTATTTTTGAGTTGTTTGCTATAGTAGCCTTTACAGTTACCTAATTTCAGAATCAATAGAGCATGAAAGCCAATTAAATTTGCAACATCAACATAATTTTATTTTCGATCTGAGCACTTTTGGACGCCACCAATGGAGACAATTAGGGAGAAATTTTTGAAATTGAACTTCCTGTCTTTCAAACTGAAAATCTCAGGTTGATATTTTGAAACAAACATTTGTGACATCAGTCTGGGATATTATTGGTTATACCATTTAGTTAAGTACTACGAAATTCAGTGTGTCTGCTTCTTCGCTGATGACACTGGAAAAAGATATGCATGCCTACTTTAATATCATCATTCAATGCATTTTTTGTTATTGTACACTGTACATATTCGATGAAAGCATGCTAACCGCTTTTCAGTACTTTCAGTACTTTGATTTCCATCTTCCAATTGTACGAAGAAAACCCTAATTTCAAAATTACGTATATAAAACGTACCGTCAGCAAACCGGTGCAACTATCAAATGTGAGTTTTGATGTAAACAGAATATTTATTTATCAACGCAATGAAAAACTATACATGTTGTTATTTCAGAGCATACTTGATGTAACTTCTGTTTTCAATTCTTAAATCCACATTTTTTTTAATTAGAGAAAGAAGTTATAAGAACTATTAAAAATATTTTTTCATGTACATTGTATACAAAATTGAAAAAAATAATAATTTTTATTTTTTTTTTTTCAACAGCACTCTGCTAAACATGTTACAAGGTTTAACTCGATGTGAGAAAGAGTACACATACCTACTTTTTTCATCAATGTAACATCTCATACTTTTTACAACTGTTTAAATTTAGTGTATGGTCTTCAGAATACCATTTTAAAGTACATCTATGTACAGTTAAAAAAATTGCTTCAAAATTAGAAAAGACCAGAAATGTCACTATTAAATTACAACAATAGGTCAATTATCTAGCAGTATTATAAGGAAGGATAACTTTAGCTGATGTACAGGTATTATGAACTTTTGGTGTTTGTTGTTCATTAATTCTCAGTAAATACAAATGTACATTCGACATTATTCGTTAACATATGAGAATATGTAATTTTCTATTAAGGGGGTATATAAAGCAATATTGGATTCAAAAGAAAAATAATTGATAACAGGAATTTAAAAACATGACTAAGCTAGCTTATGGTATAAAACTTTGAAGTTCCCTTTTTCCTTTATGGAGTATTTAATTCATTAAATATAGTTTAAAAAGAAAATGTTTCACTTTCCTACTAGTACATGAAATACTTAATCTTGATATAATTTATATAAAGAAAATATAATATCAAAAAATGCTATTTGTCATACACTCATGACCTTGTTGTTTAGAAATCACTTTAAGGACATGAATGATTGATTTTCGTATCAGTAAATGATGTATATTCATGAGTGATTTTGTATTGTATGTGATTTTATTACATACTTAGTAATAAATACAGGGTTTCTGCATATGCGATATGCCTGACGTCACAATAGCCATATCAGCCCTGCAGGGCTGATATGGATTTGCAGGGCTGATATAGGTTATCAGCCTTGCAGGGCTGATACGGATCAATATCACATCCCTGGTAAATTAAACCACAAAAACAGTACTTAATTGTGGTCATACACAATTTTTTGGTTGGTTCATAATCTCTTAATTTTAAATTTTTAAAAAATAAGGATAAAGTAATTTTCAAATAATAGATTATATTCAAATTACTGATCAAGTGCATTGAAATAGAAGTAAAAACAAACCCAAATCGAATGAGACAATAGACCATGTACATGTATGAAAGAAGTCCATGCATGATTATTTACTTATTTTCTTCTAAACTTTTTTTTTTTTATTTGAATTCCACAATGCTATTCAGTACAAACATACAAGATGAACACAATATTTCATTGCAGCATTCATTTTTAGAGAGAGAGAGAGAGAGAAAGAGAGAGAGGAAAGAGAGAGAATGCAAGAGAAAGAAAGAGAAAGAGATGATGTTATAAAAGAAAGTGGGTTATAGATAGAGTAGGTAGCAAAACTAGTTTTTGAGACAGGGTTTATTGATATTAGTCTGAGAGTATGGATTGCCATTTTTGCCAGGAGGCGTTAAACTCGTCTATTTTATTACTTTCTCTGGCTGTATATTTCAAAGTTTTATAAATAAGTTTGAATTCATTCAGAAAACCATGGATAGAGAGGCTAAGGTGTTGACAACGAACTCTGTAAATATATTGCTTCATTGACATAAGCAAAATATTTAATGATTTTGATGATATTGTTTTACTTATATCTCCAAATATAAAAGTTTTACCATCTAGATTTAATACAATGTCTTTTCGATGACAATGTCTTACAAAACCATCTAGAAATTCTTTTACAACTGGACATTGCCAAATTAAATGAAATATTGTTTCTTCCTCTGCTTCACAAAATGTACATAGGTTAGAGTCTGTTTTACCTATTTTAAACATAAGACTATTGGTTGTCAATATATAATGATTAATTCTGTATTGAAGCCATTGTAATTTACTATTTTGGGTTGTTAAAAAAGGCAGACAATAAATTTCTTTCCAGTTTGTATCTGTCAAGGTGAAAAATTTTGCCCATTTTCCCATACCAACAGGTTTTATTACTGATTTATTTAATATATCATACATAGGCTTTGATCCTTTTTTGGTGAATACGAAGACTTTGATATTACATGGAATATCTGGTTTATGAATAAATCCATTTCTACAAAAGTTATACTTCTTTAAATCTGCAAGTATCGCTTGTCGTATGCCTGTATAAGTTAAATGATTAATTTTCAAATCATAATTGTGTTGAATATTTACCTATTTGATATTACATGGAATATCTGGTTTATGAATAAATCCATTTCTACAAAAGTTATACTTCTTTAAATCTGCAAGTATCGCTTGTCGTATGCCTGTATAAGTTAAATGATTAATTTTCAAATCATAATTGTGTTGATTATTGTCTAGTGATAGGAAGTTACTATTCTCATCTAAAAGATCATATACATATTTTATTCCCTTTGCATACCAAGACTTGTAAAATATTGCTTGATTTTCGATTTTGAAATTGTTGTTATGCCATAAAGGTTGACAGGCATATTCTTGCCAATTTCTTATCTCTTTTTTCTCTTGAATTTCTTGGAAAGCTTTCAAAACATCTCTCCAGAAATTATTTTGTACGTTCTCTTGTAAATGTGACAAATATTCTGATCCTGTATTTAAAAGTTTATCAATATCAACACTATTTTCCAATAATTTTTTCCACTTTGAGTTATTGTTATAGATTATTTTTCTTATCCATGTAGATTTTAAAGCTGTTATGTAGGACACAATATTAACCATTTTTAATCCTCCCTGTGCATACTTTTGTGTTACAACTTTTCTTTTTATTTTGTCTACATTTGATTTCCATAAAAAGTTAAAGATCAATTTGTTTAGATCTTTTATAACACTTACAGGTGGGTTTGGTAAAGTAATAAATAAATGATTAAGCTGTGATATTAGTAATGATTTAATCAATGTGATTCTTCCAATAGGAGTTAAGTTTCTCTTTTTCCATTGCTCTATGATGGTCTTAATTTTGACCAGTTTCTTGTCATAGTTTAGTTTTGTAATGTTTGCTAAGTCAACATCATAATAAATGCCTAAAAATTTAAAGTTTGTTGTCCATTGAAATTTCAGATCAGGGCAGAGTCTATCCTCAGAATACTTCTTACTTCCAATCCACACAATTTGGGTTTTTGACTGATTGATTTTGAGACCTGACATTTTATAAATTTCTTCTAATACTAGCATTGTAGCCTTTAGTGATTTTTCAGAGCCGTCAAGAATTATCATTGTGTCATCTGCATATTGTGACATTAAATACTCTGTATCATTAATCTCAATTCCTTTGATATTCTCATTATTTCTTATTTTAATAGACAGTATCTCAGCACATAAGAGAAATATATAAGGAGAAATTGGGTCACCCTGTCTACAGCCCCGTCCTAACTTGAAGAAGTTAGATAAAATTCCTGCTTGCGACACACAAGAAACTATATTATTTTGGAAAATTTTTATCCAATTACAAAAACTTGGTCCAAAGTTAAAAAATTCCAATGTTTCTTGAATAAATGTCCATGACACAGAGTCGAAGGCTTTCTCAAAATCTATCATGACTAATGTTCCAGGAATATCATGCAATTCTGTGTAGTGCATCAGATCGTATACAAGACGTGTATTCTCTCCGATGTATCTCCCAGGTATAAAACCTGTTTGATCTGAACTAACTATTTTGGTTAAAACTTGTTTTAATCTGTTTGCTATACATCCTGATCCAATTTTATAAATAATGTTTAGCAGTGATATTGGTCTCCAATTGCTGAGATGAAATTTACTTTTTCCTTCTTTTGGTATGCAAGTAATTATTCCTTGCTTTTGTGTAGAAGAAAATTCGCCTATTTCATAACCATAATTCAAAGAGCGTATTACAAAATGACCCAAATTTCTCCAAAATACTTTAAAAAATTCTGCTGTGAAGCCATCACTACCTGGACTTTTGTTATTAGACATTGTCTTTAATACTGATAAGGCTTCACTATATGAAATAACACCTTCCAACAGTAAACGTTCAGTATCATCTAATTTAGGGACATTACATTCTTCAAGGGATTCTTTAAGATTCAAATCAACATTCTCTAATATTTGAACTGAGTATAATGATTTGTAAAATTTTTCAACTTCTTCTAGAATTTCAGATTGCTTTGTTATTTCCCTTTCCTCATTATTTTCACTTTTAATAATTTTTGGTATTATCTTATTTGTAAAATGTCTATTTTCAAGATTTAAAAAATAACTTGTTGGTTTTTCCCCTTCACTAGTCCATTTTGCCCTTGACCTTATCATATTCCCCATAAGCTTGTGTTGCCTTATTGATTCTAATGCTTTTTTCTTCTCAGCAATACTAGTTACATTGTTGTCATAATTTTTTTCCAGTTCAGTAATTTCCTCAATTAGGTCTTTCTCATTTTTTACCCTTTCCTTTTTGATATAACTTGCATATGAAATTGTTTTTGCCCTTATCTCCATTAGGAGTGTCTCTAAAAATAATTGGTCATTTATAGTAAATTGTATTTCAGAATTGGATATTTCCTTAATGCTGGCTTCATTGTAAACCAGCAATGCATATTGTGTTTTAACATGATCAATAACATCATTTATGATTTCAATATACTTTGGGTCTTTTAAAAGAGAACTATTAAATTTCCATATTTTTATTACTAAGTATGCAATAAACATAATAATACATACCCTTTTCCATATCACATCCTGTATCACCCTGAGACACCAATATCAGCCAGAGGATGTGATATGGAAAAGGGTATGTATTATTCTCTATATATTAAAGAAATAAACATCTATTTTTTTTTTTTTAAAAAGTCAAATTTCATTTTTAGGCTTCATAGCATTTTAACTATATACATGTATGATTAAAACAAGACCAGGAAAAAATTAAAGATAAATAATCTTATTTTCTTTGCAAAAATATATCTAGCACAATTGCTTATGTGAAAATTGATGATATTTTTTTCACTTTTTATCCCCTTTCCTTAAATATTAAATGTAATCAAGCAAATTTCATGTTCTCATTGAAACCCGCATAGGTAAAATTATACCTGTTGCTTCATAAGAATTGTTTAACAGGACATTCCTTTTGTCCGATTATAATATTATCTCCTGTGAAATTTTTCTCCAGACATGCCTCACATATGAGATTGTAATACTTATGTTTAGGCACAGGTGAACTCGAGCAGTATTTCCCTCTAATCTTGTAATTAAATAAAGCTTGTCCTCGGTCTTTTCTCTATATTTCCTTCCATTTCTGAATTGGTGTCTGTATGACGCTTTAAACGAATTCGGACGTTTTTGTTTCTTAAATCAGATACGACAGTCAGCATTCTGATCATTTTAGCCATGAAGATCACACACCTGTCCGGATAATTTAGCGATGTTCTGTACGACTCAAATGCTTCTGTATAATACCCGGACAATTGTTGAGCGATCCCAAGGATATGCCAGCAGATATTTTTCAGATCATCAGGAACGTATTCCTTTTCGTCATTATTTAGTAAATCTTTCAATTCACATAAGGTATGATCGCGGCCTTTTATGTCTCCAAGTCGTATGTTGCAAAGAATAATGAGAAAAAGTGTTAACACGTATGGAGGGATATGATAACATTCATTATCTAACAAGGTTTCATACTGTTCTATCTCTAATTCGTTTAAATAGGAGACAGTAGAAGAAAGACCAATATCTACAGCTACAGCCTCTCTAAGCTTTGTAGCCCATGATGCTTCATATGTTATAGTCTCGGCTTTTTTGAAAACGTGAGGTAAATATAAAACGTGAGGTTGTTCTAGATCTTTCTTTATCTTTCTCGCATAGCTTAGAGCTTCTTCATATCTGGATATTCTGAATAGATACATGACGTAAAAAACATTGTTTGATAGGAACCCATGTTTCGCTGCAACCTTTAATAAGTCACCAGCTTTATGAACATCACTTTTCTTCCCGTAATGAAGTGCAAGAAACATCAAGTGAGTAAACAAAGTACAAAGTTGTTGTCTGACAGCTATTTTTTCAACAGGAGTTAAGGTTTCCTTCTGCATAAGTCTTTGTATGGTGAACATATATCTTTGCAGGTACGGTAATTTTGCAAATTCTAAGTAAAATCCTACATTATTATAAATTTCATCACATAAAATGAAATCTAATCTGAATTTCCTTAACACAAAAAGAGGTACCTTGATTTTCGGCTTTTCTGGGATACATGGCATTAAGCATACATTTATACCCCTGCTATGCCACAAATAAAGTTTTTCAAGCAATCTCTCTCTGGAACTACCCACAATTTTTCCTTGGAACATATTGTTTTCCTGAATAAAAAAGTTCGGTAAATTGCCCTTATATACACAGAAGATTAAATATTTAAAGCAATTCCAAAAACAACTTATCAAGTTTTCTGGAGACCAAAATGATTTTTCTTTTTCTTGTATCATGTAAAACATTATAGTTTTCAAGAAGTAGGAACACAATAGGTCGTTATCATCCATAAATGGCTCGATTACTTCCCTGAAAAAAATCTTGAACAGACCATAACAGGTGAACTGAACATGATTCATGCTGTGTACACATTTTAATTCAATAAGACTGAAAGAAATTCGCCATTCATAATCCTGATCTGGCGAGTCTCTACGACCAATGGGAACGAAATGACAGCCTGTTTTTCTGGCATATTGCAGTACGGAAGAATCAGGCCAACCTTTTGTTAAACACCGCTGTATCCATGGTGAAGCTATTGGTGGAAGAAAATCACATTTCAATGAATGAGCATTGTCATAGTGAACACCACTACCTAACTGACCGCTTGCACAAGGTCCATGTTCATCTGAATTTTTAACCACTAAGTGTCTGGTGGATTTTCTATATTTCGAACTTGACATGTAGGTTCCTTTTTCCAATTTGACATAACTATTACTAACAACACCCCAAATGGACCACTTTTTGACTTTCAGGAGGACAGATCCTGGACTATCATCACAATATTCCATCATAATCAATGTTTCCTTGTCGTATAGGTTTTCTTGTCTCGGATGATAAATAACTTTGTGGTCAGTCCACCAGTAAAGAAAATCGGCGTCGGATTTAACAAATCGGAATCCATCCCTTTGACTTCCAGTCAACACACGGAAAAATGTCGGACGTATTGTTGTTGGTAATTTTACCGTAGATGAAGATGAATTATAGATAATTTCTTCGATGTTCCTGGTCTGCCTCCTGATATCCACTTCTGCAGGAATGCCAATCACTGTTTGAAGTAATAAGTATACTTCTTTAGAGCGACACGATTCACTTTCCATTCCTCAAACGAATTACACATTGCACGTCTGTGTTTTCATAAACATGTATACTGGTACCTATTGGTTACGAGTCAATATCCTTTATGTTAGTGTAATCGGATCATCTCCTGTCTTTCCAATAGGCTCGGAAAAACACCTGATATGTATATAAATTATCAGATGTTTAAAAAATTTGTACAAAATGGAGTCGCTCCTATTAAAAAATTTGCCTTGCTTGCCTAATATGTATAAGGACCGGTGTTCAGTAATGTGAACCCTCTCCTGGCCATGCTCATTGGCTGATATACATAGATCTTTAAATGTTTCTGCATTACAAAAACAGATCACAGAGTGCAAAACTACGTTAATTTATAATCGATATTCTTACTTTTAAATTTTCTTGTGTATAAAAATATATTCATTTGGAAAAAAATAAATAAACAATGAGAGATATATGGAAAATCATCAACAATGTCTTGATACTAGTTTCTTTTTTCCGAAAATTTATACGAATAGCCTATTTCCTTTTCAATAGTTATGCTGACAAACTTTTTAAATTTTTTCTGATTTTGTTTTGAGAAATTTAACATATCAATTAATAATATCCACATCTAAAGAATGCAAATATTCCTTTTTTCAGATTTTG
This sequence comes from Saccostrea glomerata, assembly GCA_003671525.1. NCBI lineage: Eukaryota > Metazoa > Mollusca > Bivalvia > Ostreida > Ostreidae > Saccostrea > Saccostrea glomerata. The sequence continues at coordinate 34,904 of PRKT01000110.1, read as the reverse complement.
TTTAGGCTAATTCAAGATCTTGTAATCGGAGGTGGGTTCAAATTTTTTCTAAGGGAGTAAAAATATTGATGGGCTGATTATTTATTTCAATATAACTTTTAAAAAATAATGCGGTTTATACAGTATGTAAAAAACGTAAACAAATATCATTTATTCGTCACAATATGTACCATGTAGAAATTTAAGATTTCATTTCTAAAATCGTTATTTTAAATTTGTTCTCTGCTCAGGGTTCATGGAGTCAAGCATAAGAAATATACAACAATGACATACAGTGTACATGTATATAGTTGTGTAAATATTGTTACATTTCTATGCATTTTGCAAAGTCGGATTTTGTTTTTAAAATCGATTTCTTTAATGCAAACACGTTTATTTTCAAATGATATACAAATGCATGTATTAACATTTCTATTTTTTTTTCTCTTTTATAACTTTTTGAAAGATAGATAAGTTGATTTCTTGATAATTAAACTTGATTATAAAATTTGGCAAGTAAAAGGTCAAGTGTCTGATATGCATGTCAATCTCAAGCTGTCGTCTTTGTGTCTGATCTCAGTGAGCGTGGACTATTGAAGCCGACATAGGAAGCATCGTGTAATATGAACGATAACTCATGTTCGACTTCTTCTAGATTGTACCATCTAGCGTTAACCGTAATTTATAGACAGGATTTTTTAAAGTTACATTTACAATGTATTTCACATAGAAATTTAAATTAAATACATACGACGGGGTATCAAAAAGTTCGTGGACAAGCGCTATAAAATTAAAACCGCTTTAGATACATCAATGAATTTTAAAATATCTTGTTAGTATCATCTTTTCTATCTATAGAATAAACCACAAATCATAAATTTTATTTTTTAATAATTTCGTTTTACTTGTAACACGTTATTTGATTGGATAAAAGATTTTATCCATTTTGTATAACAATACTTGCCTACGTCACAATGAGTTACGTCAAAAACGTATTACTCCGCTTGGCGTTACTTTTAAAATTTAATCAATGAGAAGCCTTATTCTGGGGGGGAAATTATCTCATTGTCTGCATTGAAATTAAATTATAAGGAATGAAGCTTATTTCAACTTATATTATACGATATAACAAATCTTAAGACAGTTTATGCTTTTTTTTTTTAAGCGTAAACTACCCCAAGTTATGTTATATCGTATAATGTAAGTTGAATTAAGCTTCATTCCTTAAATAAATTAGAAATGTTTTTGTAAGAAATGGTATGTCTAGTCTGCGCAACCTCGAACACGACGTTTTTCCGACCTAAATTTAACAGAAAATCTCTTTTGATATGAATATTTGACATCCAAATATCCCGTTAATTCAGGTATGTGTTGGGACAAAATTGTTCCTAAAAATAGGGAATTTTAGCGAAGTTTGGAAGTTCTATGAAAACTTATCGTAAATTTTACATGGAGTGTCCAATCAAATAAGGTTTTGAAAATGACGTCAGATAGGGAGAGTGGTTTCTTTTCCCAACATTCTATGAAGTTTTGTCCCTGAAAAAAATCTGTAATAATAATAATAATAATAATAATAATAATAATAATAATAATACTTTATTTAAAGAAGGTAACCTGATTAGTGCAACCACTATTCTTCCCCAGGGCCTTCTGACAATTAACAATGTGAAGATACATAGTTATACACATACAGACATATTATAAATATATACATAAATATACAAATAAACATGAATCACAAATTAATCTCACATTGTTTTACATATTGTTTTACTTGTCTCTTGAAAGTATTAAGTGTTGGTGACATTTTTATGTGCACCGGTAAAGCGTTCCATAAAATGGCACCAGAGTACTGGAAGGAATTTTCAAAAAGTTTACATTTATGAATTGGCACACACAAATCAACATTGGATTCAGATCGAAGAGTATATTGGTTATTAATTTGAAATTGAAACATTTCATGTAAATAAGTAGGACAATAATTAAAGAGGGATTTATATAACAATACATATTTATTTACAGTAAGCTGTTCATAAACAGTAAGCCAATCAAGTTCATCAAAAAGGGGTCGTGAGGGTGCATCAGGGGG
>PRKT01000110.1:0-17753 GCA_003671525.1 Saccostrea glomerata | reverse complement strand
TGTTCTTGGAGCCAAAAATATTGTTTGGAGTTAGTTGCCTATATGATGTTGGTAAAATATTGTCATTATATGGGTACACAAATCGTGTATGATTCAAATTTTCAATTGTTGAATCAAGATATAGTGTACGTGGGACCACATACACATTTATCACATAAACTGTGCAGGTCATAGGCACAGCTTGTATATAGGTAGAATGATTCACATGATTTAATGCGGATATAGTATTGTTGCTAAGGGTGCACACCATAGTTTCAGGTGACCTTTTACTGAGAATTAGTGTAGAGTGAGGTCCACATACACTACTTATGTTTACCATGCAAACCCACCACTGATTTACACGCTATGTTGTATTTTATGATTGTGAAGGACCATATTCATATTCATTTCACTGACACATTTGGTTGACTCTTGTAGGAACATATACGCATATTTTGTGGACATGTGCAGAACAATATGCATATGTATTTTCTTGACATGGACAAGACCATGTGCACATGTATTACCTTTTGACTCATGAAAGATTATATGCACATGCATTTTGTTGATCTGCATGGGCAGAATTATATTCACATGTATTTTGTCGACTCATGCAGAACCATACATAACTTGCTTGATTGTTGTTGCTGCTTGTTGAAATTGTTTGGGGTCGCCCTGCTTGGCACCCCCTTTGTTGCTTTAAGCCACGACCAACAATCGCCAATATATTAAAATAAACGTGTACAAAATCATGTTTGTTTTATTTTCCTCTATATAAATAAATAAAAATTACAGAATATAATGGAAACTAGAGGTACTGTACATGTGAGCACGGAGTTAACACAAACATATGCTCACACCTCCCATATGATTATTAATGGTTCAGTGTATGTTTTGCTATTGGAGTTGCAAAATAATTACATATCAGATGAAAAGTAAAATACGAGGTCACAATCGCATTATGTAATTAAAAGTCTTTGAAAGTATCATTAAATTTTATACAGTGGTGAAGGAGAAGATGCGGATAAGAGATGGGTACCCCTCAATATTATAGAAAAAAAATCAGTTAATGTTTTGCTATGGGAAAACTTAAATTTTCTTCCGATCAAAAAGTAAAATAGGAGGTGCACAATGAAACTCTGTAGTAAAGAATCTGTAAAAGTATAAATTTTATTCAGAGGTGTGAGAAAAATAGCAGAAAATAGATGGGATCACCTCAATATTATAGATAGAATGACATGCACATGTTTTGCTACGGAAACCCGAAACATGTGTCGGATCAAAACGTGGAATAGAAGGTGTGCAGTAGCATAATGTTACTGAACAAAGATTCTTTGAAAGTCTCATTAAAATTCATTCAGTGATTTATTAGGAGTTGCGGATAAGAGATGGATGTCCAAGAGCGTAATGGACGGACGTAAAGCTATACGGATGGACATTCCCTTCACTTTTCAAGCAAGGGGTTTAATAAAAAAAAAAAGAATACAAATAAAACTTGTATAAAACGAAGTGATAATTAAAGAATGCAAACGGAAAACATTAAAATACAAACGGAAAATAACAAAGAATGAGTACAATACAGTTGGAAAACTAGACACTAAATGGATTGATTAATTGACTGACTCATTGTTGTTTTACATCCCATTCGAGATTTTCCACTTTTACAGAGACATTATCATATACGGTGAAGGTCTTTAGATAGACCTTTACACGACACTCAGGGCCATTCAACAGTCAGGGATCTTTTTCGTGCCAACCCCTGCCTAACACAGGGCCTCGGATTTTAAGGTCTTATTCGAAGGACCCGCCACTTTCGCTCCAAAGTGCTATATACATGTATGTCGTAATTAATGGAAAATTTTACAGGAAAAAAATTTTTTACAATAAAAAAAGACAAAATCATCGAGTATTGCAACGTTTAAAATCCCATACCTTTTGAGTGAAAATTCCGAATTTAAAGTCTTGAAACACAAAAGCAATGAATCTATCCTATGACTATAGATCAATTTATACTTCAATGGACATATTGGAAACTCAGTCGATCAACCAAAATAAAACCCAATTTTCAACTAAAAAGTAGTGTATTTTAAATCTTTAACACTCATTAATTGTGTTAATACAATTTTAAAAAATTTCGATGTTAATTTCATATTTACATAAACATTAACATTTCAATAGGGCTAAAAATAAAAAAAAATCATTTTGGATGAACATCGATCGATCATTAAAAGTTATCTTTCTTTGTCAATGATATTTGTTAGAATGCCTTGAAGGATGATCTATCGTTACCGTTATTAAAACCCCCGATTGGAAATGCAAGCAAGGGTTGTAAAGTGATGCGGATGTCCGTCCGTCCTTCCCATCTCTTATCCACTACTACTCCTACGAGGGTTGTCCCGTAAAATCGTGGACAAGTTGTCTAGTGTAAAAAATAAACGTCACTGCGTTCTGAAATGTTCACTATCATTTAGTTCATATTTTAGTAATATACACAGCAAATTTCTACGAAAGCCGAGAAGGCTCATTCGAGATTCAAGGTTCGAAATACGAGATTCGAAATTCGAGATTCGAAATTCAAGTTTCGAGATTCAAGATTCCAGATTAACCAATCAAAAGCTCCCAAAAGGCTCACTCGAGATTCAAGGTTCGAAATACGAGATTCGAAATTCGAATTTCGAGATTCAAGCTTAACACTCATTAATTGTGTTAATACAATTTTAAAAAATTTCGATGTTAATTTCATATTTACATAAACATTAACATTTCAATAGGGCTAAAAATAAAAAAAAATCATTTTGGATGAACATCGATCGATCATTAAAAGTTATCTTTCTTTGTCAATGATATTTGTTAGAATGCCTTGAAGGATGATCTATCGTTACCGTTATTAAAACCCCCGATTGGAAATGCAAGCAAGGGTTGTAAAGTGATGCGGATGTCCGTCCGTCCTTCCCATCTCTTATCCACTACTACTCCTACGAGGGTTGTCCCGTAAAATCGTGGACAAGTTGTCTAGTGTAAAAAATAAACGTCACTGCGTTCTGAAATGTTCACTATCATTTAGTTCATATTTTAGTAATATACACAGCAAATTTCTACGAAAGCCGAGAAGGCTCATTCGAGATTCAAGGTTCGAAATACGAGATTCGAAATTCGAGATTCGAAATTCAAGTTTCGAGATTCAAGATTCCAGATTAACCAATCAAAAGCTCCCAAAAGGCTCACTCGAGATTCAAGGTTCGAAATACGAGATTCGAAATTCGAATTTCGAGATTCAAGATCCAGATTTACCAATCAAAAGCGGGTTCAAGATTTGATTACTCCCCTTTATTATGATTTTACTATCAAGAAATCGTTTAATACATAAATAACAAATAAGTCATTTAATAAAATTACAATGCAAGAAAGAGTGTTATTTATATAAGAAGGAAATTTAAATAATCATTGGATTTTTGATCAGCAAGATATACTTTAATTTACATTATGGCTTCTTAAATATTAAATAGAATACATATATTAGGAATATATATATTTTTGTATTGTCTACTTTGTTTACAGGGTTGATGACATATAAATAAAGTTATTAGTACGTGGCAAGTGTAAAGGTTAACAATAACCCAACCCCTACCCACCCCGCCTGACCATTTTTCCAAACACACTGAAAGGCTTGAAACTTGAAGGACGACGTAGTATTGATAAAGAAAAATCGCGCTCGTTTTCCTGATAGAGGAAATACATAAAAATTAAGTATTTAATTACTTATCTTAATCTAAGGCTTTGATTTCTTGATTAATTAAAAATTATATCTACAATACAGCTTGGCGATATGAATTAAAATAAATGCGGCATTTATTTTATCTTATATCAAATAGTAGATGAGTCTAAATGACATGCAGAACTATATAGCGTTATTGTGTTATATTTTAGTCTCTGACCATAGCTTTATGGCCAAAGACTAAAATATACCCTTTTATTACACACTTAGTAATAAATACAGGTTTTTTGCATATGCGATATGGCTGACGTCACAATTGCCGTATCAGCCCTGCAGGGCTGATATTGATTTTAGGGGCTGATATAGGTTATCAGCCCCGCAATTCCATATCAGCCCTGCAGGGCTGATTCAGCTATTGTGACGTCAATATCACACCCTTAATTTTAAACCGCAAATCAGTACTTGTGATCATACACAAATTTTGGTGGGTTCATATTCTCTTAATTTTAACTTCTTGAAAATAAGGTTAATCTTAATTTTACAAATAACATGTAATAGATTATTGTCAAATCACGGATCTAGTGCATTGAAATAAAAGTAGAAACAAACCCAAATCATATGAGACATGTACATGTATGTAAGAAGTCCATGCATAATTATTTACTTATTTTCTTCTCAACTAAATGTATGCTGTATTTTATTACTAAGTATGTAATAAACATATTAATACATACCTTTTTCCACATCACATCCTGTATCAGCCCTCGACCATTATCAGCCCTCGGGCCTTCGGCCCTCTGGCTGATATTCGTGTCTCGGACTGATACAGGATGTGATATATGGAAATAGGTATGTATTATTTTCTATATAAAACCTTATATAACGCTACAGTTCGATTCAGCAGTCAAGTCTCACTGCACAAATGTACCCTTTATAAATGTAATGAAATATATACCCTAAAATTATTGTGCAGTGTAGATACGATTCATAATATTTCATATCTAATTATGATTAAATGCAACATTCTCCATCAGCAATGATCTGATGAAATAAAATTAGTTGACCTACTATTTTACCAAGTCAACGAGAAGACCATATAATATTTCATATATATACGTATTTACTATTTTGTTAAATTAGAAAAATAAGATTATATATGTATTTTTCAAAATGTAATCCAAATTTTATTTTTATTTCCTTTTGAAACATAAAACATTTTTTTTTGCATTATCATTTAAGCAAATGATCTATTTGTTATAAATATATTCAACGATTTCTTGATAGTAAAAACGTAACAAAGGGAAGTAATCAAAAGTTAAACTCGCTTTTGATTGGTTAGTTTGGATCTTGAATTTCGAAACTCGAATTTCGAATCTCGAATTCTGAATCTCGTATTTCGAAACTTGAATCTCGAATGAGCCTTCTGGGCTTTCGTAAATTTCAGATAGATATATATGCATAAATAAACAAATTATGAGCTTTTATGCCATGTATTGTATCACCTAACGGCGCATGGATTCTAACGTCAAAGTGTCTTAAACAGCGTCACGTTTTATCTTTGCTGAAAATGAAGTTGGGTGAGTCCGACTTAAATTTAGGAATTGCATTGACACACAATCTTTAGTCTCCATAAACAGTCAAAGAACCAATTGGCACCCTCATGCGATCTTCTGAAGATTTATTAGTAAGTTACGGAAAATATTCTCACCATCATTCAACTAATAGTAAATCGCATATCGGCGGTCAACTGTGACAGCGTTTTTTTTGCTATTACATTAGGAGTTTGTCCGTATGTTTTGTGCTCCCCAGGGACTCAATCAAAACGAGGAACCAAGACCAAATTCAAACCAACGCACAAGATACAAACTTCTAAATCTTGACAGATGGATTTATAAAAGAACAAAACCAGTCTGCCTAAAAACACCGAGCTCAAAGTTTCAACAAACTTTAGAAGATAAAAGTTTCCAAACTCTTTTTTTATATCTTCCATGGAGAAAAGAAAGTGAATTGATTTGCCCATATCTTTCCGCCACAGAGGCATTGAAACAGAAACATGGATTGTTACATTCATCATCTCTCCATCTCCAGCAATTCACAGAGGATGTAAGGAGATTAGTGCAACAGTTGCAATTGTTGGACAATTTGTATGGTGTTTCATTTAATGCTGCAGCTCCAAACACAACAATGCACCATGGTGATCTGTGTGAAGATCCAGCTAATCATTTTGTTTCATTAAATCCATTACTGGCCAATCAACTAGAACAGACAAACACTCCTGTGGAACATGATAATGTTCCAGCTCTTCCATATCTAACTATGACTGATGACCAATTCAAAACATCACTTGAATCTTTAGGTCAAGATCAACAAGAAGTCTTGCAACTGCTACATGAACATTATTCTAACCAAATCGCAAACTCTGGAATTGTTACAAACCCATTGCATCTCTTTATAACAGGTGGTGCTGGAACGGGGAAGTCGTACCTAATAAAACTTATCAGAGAGTATCTAAATCGTTTAAGCAACAAAAATGTCCCAGTTGTCATGTTGCTGGCATATACTGGATTAGCTGCTGCAAATATATCTGGATCAACAATTCACAGTGCATTATCCATTCCAGTGGACAAAAATTTGGTGACAAATTACTCTTGTCTGTCCTCTACCAAACTACAACAGCTGCGTGATACCTACAAACATATTCACACAATCATTATAGATGAAGTTAGCATGGTGAGTTCTCACTTATTTACAGTCATCCACAAACGCCTAACTGAGATTAAGGACACCGCTGATGATCATCAAAAAACATTTGGTGGATTAAGTATTCTGTGTGTTGGTGACATGCTGCAGCTTAAGCCAGTTTGTGGATCATATATTTTTCAACAAACATCTATGATTCCATTCGATTTGTGGAAGACTTTGTTTAAAGTCAAATTCTTAACACAAAACTTCAGACAATCCGAGGATAGTGTTTATGCATCATCGTTAAACAGAGCAAGAGTTGGCATAATAACTGATGAAGATATAAAATTACTCAATGGCAGGCAAAAAGTAAATCTCCAACATGAAGAGTGGCAGAGTGCAGTCCATTTGTATCCGACCAGAAAACAGTGTGAAAAATATAATGAGAACCAATTACAAAAAATTACTGATTCTACCAATCATGTTTTTAAAATTTCCAGTAAAGATTTATTTCAAGTAAATGGTAATACAGATAATTTGAGTAATAATGTCCCAGATAGCAGGATGTTATTGGACCTTTGTTGGGCCAATAATGCTCCTTATGTTGGGCCACCGTATGCATTCAACATTGGGCCATCGGTAATTTGCTCATCGGCCCTTAATCAAAACAACTTGTTGGCTCATTGTTGGGCCAATGTAACAGTTAATATTGGGCCACTGTTGGGCCAGTGTATTCTTTCAATATTGGACAAACGTCATTTTTGTACAGTTGGGCCATTGTAAGCAATTAATGTTGGGCCAACGGTAATTTGCTCATCGGCCCTTAATCAAACCAACTTGTTGGCTTATTGTTGGGCCAATGTAACAGTTAGTATTGGGCCACTGTTGGGCCAATGTATTCTTTCAATGTTGGGCAAACGTCATTTTTGTGCAGTTGGGCCATTGTAAGCAATTAATGTTGGGCCAACGGTAATTTGCTCATCGGTCCTTAATCAGACCAACTTGTTGGTTTATTGTTGAACCAACGAACGGATATTATTGAGCCATTGTTGGGCCACCTATTCTTTCAATATTAGTCAACTCCGTTTTGGGGGCAACGTTGGTTTGCATCTTATTGGCTCTCCATCAGGGCAACTCATTTGCTCTTCACTGGTTGGCCATTTGTCCTCAAAATTGAATAACAAACTGTATAAACTAAGGTTATAGTAGTTTTGTAGTACAGTTTAATGGTAAATGCCCTTTAATACTATATATGCTAGATTTATAGTTTAATACATATTCACAATATCTCATAGAATTACCATCAACAAGTATTGCATTGTAAGTAGCTCTACATTAATTTTAAAAAATGAGGAAAAAGAAATCAGAATATAGAATCACATTATAACATACTAATCTTTTATTGCTAAGTGCATGAAGAAAACTTTAATAAAGAACAGAAAGTTGATGCTCACTTGAAGCGAAACATGTAGGGTTACATGACTGTATACTCCCTCTCTGATGTAAATTTATGCACAGGTTCAGTAAATTGTAGGTATCAATAAGCACGTCTAAAAAAATAAACGAAGTCATCCTGTTCTCAAAATAATACTAAAATGAATCCCGCAATTTTGTTTACTTACACAAAAAAAATGTTTCTGGCATTTGCATCGTGTTTGTTACCGACAAACAGACACAGAAATGGGTAGTACTACAGGTATGTCACAGTATATAACATAAAAAAGTCAGGCACTGCCACGTTCAATCTGATCCCTCTCCTAAGTCTTCTCTTCTCTCTCCCGAGTCTCCTCCTCCCCTTCTTTTCTTCTCTGTCCTTTTCTTCCTCCCTCATCCCTGTCCTTGGCATACCTTAGCCATTCTTTGATTGTGTTCTCAATGTCTTTTTAGAATCACCAGTAGCACTAAAATTGTAGTATTTAGTACTTAATACATTTATTACTTTTCTCAGTAAAGAGTAAAAATACGATTAAATTTACAAGTACGAGTATATCACTATATTTTTAAGCTGTCAATTGAGGAATAACCGTCTTTTTTGTTTCATGATGTGATTAACCGATTAGCTTGCGTAATGAAGGCATTTATGCATAAAATTTCTATGCTTGATCATCATCATCACACTGATTCAATGTTGCTCCATATAAATATGAGTAAAATTAGTGGTAGACTTCGGAAATTTATTCTACTAACTTCAATCTAAATAAGGGGCAATTATTTATTGTTTTAACCTTATCAAAACACATTTGTTATTTTATACTTTCATTTATTTTTCTTGGATATCAACAATAAATTTAATCACTGATAATATATTTTGTTTCGATAAATTTAAGAATTTTAACAAGCCTTGTAAATTTATTTTAGCTAACTTGTATTTTCACGAAGGATTGATGGTAAATTTATTTCTGCTTTTAGAGACTATCGCATTTGTATTATACAGATTTGTAACAATTAAATGTTTGAACACATTGGCCCAATGTTGGTCCAATATATCGGGCCAACATTGGGCCAATGAGCAAAATGACACTGAGCCAACGTCATTTGCCAACATCCGCTCAATGTTCTTGTTAATGTTGGGCCAAGATTGGCCCAATGTCGCATTCAATTGGACAATGTTGTCGCAACGTTGGGCCAATATCTGTAGCAATAACACTATACATTGGGCAAACGTTGGTACATTATATCGGGCCAACATTGGGCCGATAAGCAAACTTACAATGGGCCAATGTCATTTGCCAACATTGGCCCAATGTAACCGATAACACTGGCCCAACGTAGGCCCAATGTTAGCATGCTATCTGGGACAATGTTGACGCAACAGCACATGGCCTCTGCACTGATTTATACAGATTTTTTCACGATATCGTTTAAACTATAAACGTTAATTAAGCTGTGTCGAAGCAAACATATTATAAATACTTACAAAGTGGATGAAGATATGCAAGGCATCAGTCTCATTACGCTCGTGTCAGATTAAAAATGGCGCGGATATTACAAGTAGCCCGGATGTTGTCTACCCATGATGCTCAGCGAGATTCATGGTATATTGGGCCAACTTGGGGCCGATGCCAATCTCCCAACAATATTTTCTCTCACTATAATAGTTTTATGATATAACGCCAACAGTTAGCCCAAAATTGGCCCCATTATACATAACCAACTATCAATATTCCATGTTGGACCATTGTTGGCCTAATAAAGGTAACCCAACAGCGATAATACAAACATAATGTAAGATTGGAACAACGATGTTCTGCTATCTGGGATTCACATCCTGTTCCTGAGAACTTTGAACTAACATTTATTCAGTCTTCTCTAAATTCTCATGAATACAATGCTCATGAAAAAAATCGTAATTTTAAGCGTTTTATTACAAATAAATAAGCATGCACACAATTCAAAAAAATAGAATAAAACACTCTTTTGTGCTGTGATCACTTAAGTTCAAAGTTAAAATGTTGAAAATATCATCTCTAAACAAAAGCAATCATCCAATGAAAAGCATGGACATAGAATATCCTCTTAATTATTTCAGAATGTGCATCTAAATTAATATTTGGAACCAACGTTGTCCCAACGTAAAGCTCAGTAGCTAATTATAAAATTGACACCATCACTTAGTTGGCAGTATAATAATTGGACCAACGTTGGCCCAATATACAACTGTAAATATACCATCTTTGAAACACCTAAACAAAATAACGCTCTTGCTAACATCGGACCAACGTTGGGCCAACATTCCATTACCAACTTGATAAGACATTTTTCTTTAAGGGTGTATTCCAAACATTGGGCCAACGTTGGGCCAACATAACTCTTCCAACTTGATAAGACACTTTCTTTAAGGGTGTATTAGAATCATTGGGCCAATGTTGGGCCACCATACTACTACCAACTTGATAAGACACTTTCTGCAAGGGTGTATTACAAACATTGGGCCAACACACTACTACCAACTTAATTTGACACATTCTTTGCGGGTGTACTACAAACATCGGGCCAACGTTGGGCCAACATACAACTACCAATTTGAAAAGACACTTTCTTTAAGGTTGTATTATATACATTGTGCCAAAGTTGGGTCAACGTCAGCATCCTTCCTTCCTTGGACAGTAAAGTGAATGGAAATTGCTTATGTTGGACCAACGTTGGGCCAACATAGGAATTCTGTCATGGTCGAGAAGGTTGACATGGTAGCATTGGTCCAATGTTGGCGCAACGTAGTTCCCCTAACGCCAACCATACAACCTTTTACCAGTGTTGGCCCAACATAGTCATGCTATCTGGGGTTCCATCACATCTTCTTCCTAAGGATGATAGACAGTGTGGAGGTTTACCAACAGTCCTAAATCTTGCTGTTGGCTCGCGAGTGATGTTAATAAGAAACATTATGTCATCAGAGTACTTGGTAAATGGGGCAACTGGAATAGTAACTGCATTCAAACTTAAAAACGTTGAACTACAACAACCAGGAAGTGAAAATCCTTCAGAAATAATGGTGAAGTTTGATGATCCAAAAGTTGGAGCTATTTTCCAAAGTTCTATGGAACACCAATCAATTGCTATTTCAACAATTTCCTCACATTTTACTCTTAAAACTGGACAAATAGTTCTTCGAACACAGTTTCCACTAATTCCCTCTTGGGCAGTTACAATACACAAAGCTCAAGGAATGACTCTAGAACGTGTTGTATTGGACATTGGGAAAAAAACATTCCAACAGGGGATGGCGTATGTTGGCTTATCGCGTGTTAAAAAATTGTCAGGATTGGCCTTGGTGAACTTCTCTCCTTCCTCGATAGCAGCACCAACCGATGCTTTAATTGAGATGAATAGACTTCAAAACTCTCGAATTTGAAAAATATCAAGTGACATGATAATTTGATCGTAAAGTCATTAAAAAAGACAGAATTATTTAATTTGTGAGTTGACATACTGTATTTTTTATTCTCCATGCTGTTCTACACTATTTCTTGTGTCTGTTTTTTGCTCAAATTCTCTGCAATTTAAATAAATCAAAACTTTTTGTCATTGTCTTTCATTTTTTATTTAATAATTTTGCTTTCTACAGCTTGAGTAACTCTGACGTTTTGTCAGTATATACTTGTTTTTCCATTTAAAAACACAACAGATGTGAATTTGTTTATTCTCTTAAACACTAAATTATAAATGACACCCTTTTTGAATGCTTATAAAATGCTCATAATTTGATACCCGATAAATTGATACCCGTTAAACTCACCATTTCGTAAGTTCCATGGTCTATACAATAACCATGTCAGCAAATACAATATCTCATTAAGTCAAATGCTGACCGACTCTTTTTGTCCCCCGCTTGAAAAGTGGGAGATATTAATTTGGGTCTGTCCGTCCGTCCGTCCGTCTTTCTGTCTGTCTGTAACGCTTTCGTTTCCACACGATATCTCGAGAAACCTTTGAGCTTTCACAATGAAATTTTGCATAGCAGCTCCCTATGGACTAAAGAAAGGGAACCCTTTTGATTTTGGAGTCAAAAGGTCAAAGGTCAAGGTCATAAATTCGCAAATTCTGTCTGTTATAACACTTTCGTTTCCGCACGGTATCTCGAGAACCCTTTGAGCTTTTGCAATGAAATTTTACATTACAACTCCTTGTGGCCTAAGGAAGACCCCTATTGATTTTGAGGTCAAAAGTCAAAGTTCAAGGTCGTAAATTTATGCATTCTGTCTGTGTGTAACACTCCTTTCCGGGCGATATTTCAAGAAGATTTTGAGCTTTTGCAATGTAATTTTATACCAAAACTCCCTAGGACCTCTCTTACCCCTATCAAAGTGTCCCGCCCCGTTTGTTTTATGAGTATTTATTGTATTACATGTCGCTTTTTTAGCTCAGGGGCATGAGGAGAGTTATTACGTATAAAGCAGGTTCTCGGCGGACTTTATATTCTTATTACATCTTTTAGAACTGTTTAATAAAGGTTAAATTAGACACCATGCATTGTGTAAAATTTTGACCATATCGAACGTGAATATATACATGTATGTGACTTCATCTTTGCATATAATTTACGCATGTTGAAAGCGGTTTCGTGGTGTAGTGGTATGTCTCTCGCTTCATATGTGAAAGGTTCGGGGTTCGACCCCCAGACGATTCATTTTATTTTTTTTCCCGAAATACTGTTTTTAATGATAGTATTCAGCATATGAAATAAAAAATTTAAGAGGTCTGGCTTGTTCAAACTCATAAAATCATCATAACTGTGTGATAAATATTCAATATAAAAAGAATCTTCTATACACATAATAAAGAATAAGCAATCAAATCTTTATATCCATATTAGCATATTCTATTTGCTTCAGTATACATGTATACATTTTATAATTCTACAAATTCAGTCAGGGGGATCTGACCCCCCCTACCCCGAACTGCGCATGGTCTACTTTTTCCCTAAGCGGGGGACACAAATTCTCTGAAATAGCTTGTCATACTAATTGTTATGCCTTTATATTTTCACACTGAGTTGTCTACGGATTTTTCCGATTTTTTGTTTCTTACCCAAACATGACAATGAGCACACGACAATTGTGACCAGTTGGCAGGGGATGCTCACACTTCCATTGCACATGATCCCACCTTTGATATTTTGAAGGTTCGTGTTTGTTTCGCTCCTATGTTATGTTTCATGGAGTTTTGTGCTCGAATATTATTCATTACCTTGACATATTGTAGAATTATTAAATCTAAAACTTAAACATTTAGAATCTTATTGATGCATCAATGTAAATATGCCCATCCAATTCAATACAAATAGCAAGGTACAGAAATAAACTATGCACATTGTCTGCAACACTGAACGACACATGAAACCAACAGTGATAAAACTTAAATTATTTGAAACTAAATCCCATATATTGTTATACACAATACAAAAACCTTAAAAATCTTTCATTTGCGCCCGAATTGCAACAAAGAAAGAGAACATCTACTCACCACATGTAAATGAATTATTTAGAGATGAAATATGGCTCTCCACACATCTTTAGCTATCCGACATCCTTGTCGTTCGATAAAACCCTAGTATATAGAACCCTTTGTACAATGAAAGTTTATACATGTACTACTATCTTCCGGTCAAGTTCACACTTCGATACAAAATCAACATTACATTTGGACTCCAGCATACCAATACATGTATATGCTGAAAATAAAAAGAAATGACTGTGTTCACAGCTCTTTACTTTGCTATTTCCCGTATACATTTAGCCAACATAAAGCGGAAAGCGATTCACTGTACGTAGCATTATACTTGTGATAAAAGTACCTTTAATCCATTTATGTATTATTTCTGTTAAGGCTGTTTCGATCTATAAACTTTCGCTCCATGTTTTTCTTGCATTGGTTTCCATTCTGAATGCACAAACAAGTACTCTGAAGTTGACATCAAAGAGATGCTTGAGTTTCTAATTTACAATATCTATGTGGTTTTAGGAGACCAGGTATTTCAACAATCTATTGGAATTCCAATGGGTACCAATTGCGCTCCGTTATTAGCGGACCTATTCATTATCATATTCATTTGAAGCAGAATTTGTGCAAAATCTTATGCATGAAAAGAAGAAAACCATTGCTGTGGCCTTCAACTCGACATTTAGATATATCGACGACGTATTGTCAATTAACAATGGTAATTTCCATTCCTACGTCGATACGATATATACTGGTGAGCTTGAGATAAAAGATACCACAGAGTCTAACACATCTGTTTCATACTTGGATATTTTGCTTGAAGAAGACGTTAATGGTAATCTATTAACCAATCTATATGATAAACGTGATGACTTTAACTTTTCTATCTTCAACTTCCCTTACTTATGCAGCAATAACCTTCAAACACCTGCATACGGAGTATATATATCTCAGTTGATTCGATATGCAAGAGCTTGCTCTACGTTTAAACAGTTTTTAAAACGAGGTAAATATCATCTCGTTTAAAGTCATCATTTCGTAAGTTCTATGGTCGATCGAATGACCTTGTCAGCAAACACAATTTATCATTGAGTCAAATGCTGACTGACGTTTTTCATACTAATTGTTAGTCCATTATTTATACACTGTATTGACGACGGATTTTTCCGTTATTTTCTGATCATGACAAAGGACGCACGGCGGGGGGGGGGGGGGGGGGGGGGGGGGGGGGCAGCAGGGGATACTTACAATTCCATGGCACCTGATCCCACCTCTGATGTTTTGGAGGTCCGTGTTTGCCCTGCTCTTCTTTTGTATTGTTTTATGGACTTTAAGATTGAATACTGTTCGTTATCTCCATATCCTTCATCCATTCTACCATCATATACTACTGTAAAGGTTCATATACGGATAATCTATTAAACGTTTTAATTATTGTTTTATCTTGGATTAATTTATCAACATTGTCTAAAATAAGGTAAAATTGATTTTTTTAAGAAATAGGAACTAAAGGTGACGTTAAGTTGAAAGGGAAAAGACTTCACATACCATACAAACACAGCTTGTTGATCACTACAGATGATGAACTCCTTCACCGTTATTAAACAATAATTTAATTTTGTTTGTATTCTTGATATATATATAGACGATATGATATATGCATCATATATATCTGCAAAACATTCAGTTTGCAGAGTACATTAAAGATTTATATTAAAACCCAACTTGTTTTTTTTTTCACTGGGGTCCGATTTCAGGTTACACTTTACTAAAATCAATCTTAACTGCTTTTCAAATTATATTTTGATATAGGAAATATGTAAAGTACATTATTTTTGTAAATCACATTTCCAACAACACTACTTTAAAGAAGGTTTACTTCCAATTACATCAAAACTCTGTTTTTAAACTTATGTTTCATAGTTAATAGGATGTTTTTAATATAAAACATTATTTTCTCGCAATAAAATACTTATTAATATGTCCATGTTTAAAATAAAAATTAATGAAACGGAAATGTAAAGTTTTTAATTTCCCGAGTTATCATTTTGATTGTTTTTCTGGAGAAGGTAAGTATTTTACAATTTCTTGGTGAAAGAGGATGCCATAAATAAATATAATTAATGCATTATTGAAAATAAGACGATAAAGGGTGTATCCTGTGCGTCAGGTTAATGAGATTTTTACGTGAATATGCAAGTTGATATATAAACTCACATCCCTTTCTCTTTAACACACACACACACACCCTCACACTCAGAAAGAAAATAAAACGATCTTTCAGGAATTTACAAATTTTTTAAACCGGTATCGAAAATAGCTGGTCCTGTGTACTTGAAATTTTGTTTTATAAATGAATTGTAACGCTTCGGAACACCTGCCTTGTGTTGAGAACAAAAACTTCGATGTACCTGATACGGCTATTGTGACGTCAGCCATATCGCATATGCAAAAAACCTGTATTTATTACTAAGTGTGTAATAAATATAAATACAGAGGGGGTAGAATTTTTTGATATATGGCTTATTTAGCGACTTATTGATAAAAATTCAGGTGCCTGTGCTCTAATTTACACATATTCTTGCACTTTCACAATGTAAACTTTTTTGTAAGTGTAAGAAAAGTAGAGATTTCAAAGTGTACTAAATGAAAAATATTGAAAAAATAATTTTTATAAAAATCAGATGAAATTGTGAGAGAGAGAACCAACTTATCAGCATTGCCAGTCTATGCTTAATTATCATAATCCACATCCCCCAATTTTTCATTTTTGGAAGGAGAAACTTGATTGATATATTTTACTCTTCTGATAAACTAAACAGTTTCACTTACCAGACACAAATATGTTAAGAAGTTCTGTCATTAAATTCAGTGCCTCTGCATTTACTGAAAAGAAAATTAGTATAGATCTTGATACATGATCAATTAATCATGATAATTTTATTTTATAACATTACAGTACATCTGCAGGGTTCATTTTAAAATAGGTTAGTCAGCTTCTATAATTAAATTCAGATTGTCCTCTGTTTTTATCATAGTTAAATTTTATCTATTATGTTTGCCATTATCAAAAAGTACGAAAGAAAGCACTAAAACATCATGAACATTGAGCAAGTCTAATAAATCACCCGACTATGTGTAAGACTTACCTTTTGTTCTGTCATCTCGAAAGAATTGCAGCAAAATATTTTGCACGGTTCTCTAAAACAATCATATTAAACACGTCATAAAAATCTATGCAAAGAAAATAATCTATGAAGTTGTTATGATTTTAATTAATTTATCGTCTCACCTCTTTAAAATTTGCGCCACCAGACATTGTTTACAGCGGATGTCATCAAAATTCTAAATACAAAAATAAAAGAACAGAATGCAAATATCCGGAATCAATTTATATAGGCTAATCTGTGTCTAGGGAGTCAGGACAGACCCTCACCACAATCGTTACATCGGATACATGCGAGAATCAAGAAGGGGGCCCGCCCGGCCCCCAGGAATGTGCTGAGTTATTTTAATTTTATAGTACCTTTTAAAAGAATAATACATAGAGGAGATGTGTCTCGCTATCAGGAACCTTGCCAGGAGATATCAAGGTTCAGTCATTTGGATCGGAGGCGATGCTAATCTGCCCGATATCGAGTCTTCCAGCACTTCAACCCAACATAATCCAACAGGTATCAAGACCACTTTTATCAAACTGTATTTGACATTGGAGGCAAGCAGGTGGTACACTAATGACTTTCCTACCCGAGGTACCAACACCTTAATTAGATGTT
This sequence comes from Saccostrea glomerata, assembly GCA_003671525.1. NCBI lineage: Eukaryota > Metazoa > Mollusca > Bivalvia > Ostreida > Ostreidae > Saccostrea > Saccostrea glomerata. Next base: position 662 of record PRKT01000110.1, on the reverse strand, counting down.
TTCATCACGAACCGCCCCTCCGGTTATTGAACAGGTGCGCACCATACTCGGGCCTTATTGACCATGACATGGTCATGATTGACACAAACATAGTGCCCTCCAGACAGAAACCAGTCGGACGCCTCATCCATCTATGGAAGAAAGCCAACACAGCGAAGATGGCAGATCTTGACCTATAACTTGTATGTATCACTATCAGACATGGTGCAGGAGGATTCCAACAGCAAGAAACTCTACTCCTTCTATAAGAATAAGAAGTGTGACATTGCTGGGATTGCTCCACTTCGATCTGACGGGAACCTTCATGGCGATCCACAAACTAAAGCCTCCCTCCTGAACCAACAATTTTCGTCAGTGTTCACCACAGAGGATACATCTGACATTCCATCCTTAGGCACTAGTCCCACCCCATCGGCACCCGATATCTGAGTCACAGAGAAGGGCGTACTGAAGCACTTGCAAGGACTCAACCTCAATAAGGCGACTGGCCCAGATAAGATCTCCAATAGATTTCTGAAAAAGATGGCTAACCCAGTTACACCAGTACTCACCAAGATTTTCCAGGCATCCATTGACCAAGGTCAAACACCAGTGGACTGGAAAACAGAGAATGTCTCGCCTATATTCAAGAAGGATGATAAGAGTAAGCCTGCAAACTATCG
>PRKT01000109.1:1376158-1387924 GCA_003671525.1 Saccostrea glomerata | reverse complement strand
GAAGTGACAACAGACAGACAGACAAGACAAACACAATATACGCTTCGGATCTATCGAGCCGGGCGCATAAAAATATATGACATTGTCACAAAGTTAAGGCAGGGAATGCTTTACATGCATTAAGCTACGTATATCTTCCTATCTTGTCTTCATGCTTAGAGCTAATCATATGCTATTAGCTAGCCATATATTCCACTAGATATGTATCCCAGAATTGCGAAAACCCCACGTGGTTCATGCTTAAAGAGCTGAGTTATGTTTAGAGCTACAATTTTTTTTAAAAGCTAAGAAATATATGCTGAGAGAAAATTTACTCTCTAACAGGTATCATATAGTTTTTAACCCGGGTACACAAACGTTATATACTTATAGTTACATAATATATAGGTAACAAAACAGTAGGTAACAGGTCTACTGTTTCGCAAGTTGAGCGAGAAACGCTACTTAGTTTTGATACTACTTAAAAATTAGTTCCAAAACAAAAATAAATCATAATGTTCCTTGTGTCCCAGGTTAGCAAACAACTGGTTACCAATAGTAAACTCAAGTCTAGTGACTTTACCGATACTTGTGTTTGACGTCTTAAGGATGTCAATGTTACGATAAGGACCAGCGATGGCACAGTCACAAGCACTGTAAAATAGGCAAAGTTATTTCGAATGTGAATTAATGTACATTTTTTAAAACAATTTTAAAATAAATAAAATTGAATACCGACATGTACATGTGTAAAAAGAGTTGATTTGGCATTTGTTAACATTAATAGGTAGATGCCCCTGTCTTCTAAGCTATAAAGAGTATGATATGTACAGAAGAGTCCACAATGCTACTGTTCTGACAATAAAATGCCTCGTAGTTGTCCAATTAGTTTATGAAAAACCAGTCTATTGGGGTGAACACTTCACTCAAAATTTGAATTTGGCTGTCTGTAGAGCCCCTTAATTTCATGAATAAAATTCGATACTGGGGACATGCATCACGAAGAAACCAGTTAGCCTACGTTCTACATATGTAATCACTCATCTGGTGTTTTGTGTCTGATTCGTTCTCTTGGAAAGAATTTGAGGAGAGTGACCCTCCGTAAATTAAAACAGTTCTTTACCTTAGTCAAAAACGTCGTCTCATCAGAATGGCTTCGACGTTCCAATCCGGGCCACTCGAATCTAGGTCATTCCCGCCCAAACACACTTACCTAATGGCGTTGATGTTGTCGGACGGCAGCGTTTATCAGATTCAGATGTCGGTCACTGAAAATTACTCCACCACTTATCCCGTAAAATTTAACCACATTTAGTCCTGCTGTATTGAACATTGAAGGGCTAGATAAGTACCAATAGACGAGCTCAGTCTGCTCACATTGGAGTCACCCACACACAAAGTCGGCATTGTGGAAAATAAAATGTAGTTGTTGATTCATAGACACATGCGTATATGCTTAATATTCACAGTAGTGGGGCTACTTTTTCTACGAATCACACATTTCAGATGAAGAAAATACATTGTAAAAGTCACTTATCGTTATAGTAAGGTCGATGTTTACAAACAGTCCTACCGTAATGGCTGACGACCTGAAAAAAAGCACCAAGTGACGCTATCGCATTTACTCTGTATAGACGTCGAAATCATGCAGTTTACCTATGGACGGTGATTAAAGAAGTCGCATGGCGTTAAAATCAGTGAGTTTGAAGAATGTACAAAAAGCTTTATCGTTGATGAAATACACAAAAGCGTCTTACAGACAGCAAGCTTCTACTCATTTTCGCTAGCCAAGGGTTTCTGATACGCTACTCTCCTCATAAACCCTTGGCCTACGGTGCTCATAGAAATCGGGATTTTTTTCCAGAGTTCTGATTCGATTTCAGTACACCCAGGTCGACAAATCAGCAACTGCTTTTTGTAAATGACGATATTTGCGTTCGGGATACATCTTCACTCTTTAATCTTGGAAATGAAAAACGCAAGTAAACAACGATCCGTAAGATAACATTCAATTCTATGAATAGCCATGGGGTCATCCGATATCTTCTAAATATGTTATTAAGAATCTATATTGAAGCTTCAGATTTGTTCAATAAATAATGAATAAACATAACTCAATTATTGTTTCTTAATTATTCTTGAAAAAAAACTTTGATTTAATTTTTTTTAACACGTGTCTTTATTTCTGGCGATGACGCAATCTCTGCGTACCTGATAGAATCGAGATTACGTGACGGAAAACAATCCCGTCTTTTGACTTCACCGTATGCCAAGGCTTTATGAGGAGAGGAGCGTATCAGAAACCCTTGGCTAGCGAAGATGGCTTCTACTTTGACCGAAGTTCAAGAGAAATAGCGCATGTGCAGTAGTCTCTGGCTGATGAGAAATCCTCACATCAGACACTGGACAACATACACTAATCATTTATTAACATAAATTGTTTATATATATATTTCATATTAGTAGACTGCAATGTTTAATTCTAGTTATCTTACCGGATCACTAACCTAAGAACATGCGTTTTGTTCAAACTTTGAAATCTAATTCATGCATAGCCAGTCTGAGGCTTCTGTAGTTATTTTGCTGTCCAACTTAAGAAAGATATACTCGCTATCACTACATGTACCAAGAATATACAGAGGACTGTTTATTTAGCAAAAATGTCGCCGAAACATTCTTTTTATATTATATATCTTTCAGCAGCACATACGGCATGTTGTTTATTACCTTTCGTTTTTCCACATGCATTTATGGAAAAAAAAATCTAGGCCGAATTCTTTTGAATTGTTCACAAACAGCGCAGTCTGTACATAGTCAATCTTTCATTTTTTGATAAGAAAAAAAAGAATATCATCAAAAGTGTATACAAAACATATATGTTTCTATACACATAGAAGTTGTCCTAGAACCTCTTCGTAATAGTCGTGCTTTTCACCAAGATAGAAACTGAGTCAAGACACATATTCCAGTCATAAACAGTATTTCCAGTAATTTCCTGGTATTTTTTCAACGCAAATTTTTTAATATTTTCTGCCGTGAAGTATAGGCTTTGTGGTGTCCCTTTTCTGTGAGGCACTGAGCGAGTTTTGCTTTGTCTTCCTATCTGTAGCTTTACATATTACACCGCGCTTCAAATAACAAATTATTTGGTGATAGGGTTGCCGGCTTAACTATTACCTGCCTTGAAGACTCTTCAGAAATTTCTTACACATTTATTAAATGTGTAATCATGGTCCAGGTAAAAAGCCCTTATGTTTGCAGGCTCATATAACTGAAATATCGGGGTGCTGCTGCTGCCGGGGAAAATCAAACAAATACTTCTTGATGAAAATTTGATTCGTCTGTGTACAGATTAGTGTTAACACTTGTACGCTTAAAAAAATCGGAGCATGCAAACAAAACAGCACACGCATGTTTACAATGTGCACCTGGGCCCGTGCCTGCAGCACATTCACATTGGGATTCAACAACACTGTGTCCTGACCAATCATGACATCAACAATATACTTGACTCTCCATTGACTTTTTGGTCCATTGTCTTGTTTATCTTTTACAAGAAGGCAGAAATATCTGAATCAATACATCTTTTAAATGCCTGGCCACCATGGCGGTCTCTATAAGGCTATGAATCTGGGGTCATCATGAGGAACGCAGGTCCAGAAGCGTTAGCCTTTGCACATTTTTAGCTTCAAGAATGTAATATATAATAGTATAATCATGATTAAATTGATAAATATTTTTTTTAAAAATGTAACAATACATGTACACATGTATATGGAATTTTTTCATGACATTGTCAATTATATGAGACCAACACTAACGGGAAATCAAGAACACTTTAAATGACAATCATTGGAGAAATATGTTCCAAAAAATATTTCAATTCACTGGGATTTTCTACGGCTATATAAACACAAATCGCGGATATTTTTTTTATATCATTAAAATGTTTACATATGGTACGTAACACAAACTTATAAAAAGATCGATTAGCTGTTTACAAAGACATTTATTTACCTCTCGACGAGGTCCCCATTTTCTACCGCATTTTCTCGCACCGAGTTTTTCCTACTCTCTTTTTAATTAGCTCAAGTATTGCCATCACATGAGGTGATTGTGTGTGTTGCTGCCTGCTGGTTTCTAGGTCTCTTTACATCAGTTCTTGCAATGTATTTGGAATATGAAAAATAAAGAAAAACCACAAAGAAAAAAGAGGCACCTATATTCAACTAATGAAATACAATGCCAAAAAAATACATACCTTTTAGATGTATTAAACTATGTTTAACCTCGAAAAAAAAGCCATGGTCAAGAAAAATAATTCTAGAAATGGCTCTCATTTGATAAGGCGTAGTAGTAATTATAATGAATGAAGACCAAATATGCATAAAATTGGTTGATTAAGAATTTTGCGGAGTTGGTAAGTTTGTTTTTGATCGATAAATTATCCCATTATAGAGTCAAAATAGGCCTAATATGCACTGAAATTTGGATGTTTCTTATATCTGTTGGAGGAGTGATTTCCCAATGGTAAGGACATAAAGAAAAAAACGTTACAGGAACGAAAGTGCACAAGGAACCTGGCGTAACTACAAGAACAAGAACAATTTTGCAATTGTTATTACGATTTCGTAAGAACGTTATAACTGAGATGATACTGAATATAGTTAAAATTGAAACCATAAGAAAAATGTCATGATCCCAAGTAAATATATCTTAAACAGTATAATTAAGAAATTAAACGAGACTTACCTGGAAGTTGAAGTTTGATTGGGATTCTACTTCATCACTGGAAAAATGGAGGAATCACATGAGATAGCGCTAGCTTATCAGACCTCAGTGTTTTAATCCCATTAAATAGCCGAAGAAATTAATGAAAATTTTATAAGGGAGGGCAATATAAATTAACGAAAAGAAGGTCCTGTGGTTCCTCGACATTTTCCAATGGTGAAGTAGAATCCATATTAAACTTCAACTTCCAAGTAAGTCTCGTTTAATTTCTTAATTCTACTTCATCACTGTCAAGGTCATTCCGGAATCACATGAGAATTGAAAACTGGGCTATTAAATATAACATGAAACAACATACAATGTTGACCATAATTTACTAATAAAACTGTATTCTCCACAAATCAAACTGTCATCATTGATGTACATGACTAATTAATTACATTTATTTTCTTTGAAGAACCTTATCACTGAATGTTGATTCATTTTTCATACACGCTTTAATATAAAATGTTGCAAATGTCTGAGCATTTGTTCAACCAACATGTTTTATTATTTCATCTACTGTACATCTATTGGCTGTTGCCGCTGATGTAGACGCAGCCCTAGTGCTGTGTGCTGAATACACATCTGTATTTACACCACTGTTACGCAACACAGTTTTAAGCCAACGAGCAATAGTGTCATTTGTAACTGGACCGTATGGAGACGAAGTGATTATTTTTTACCACCCGACTCTGCTGTGGCTCCAAATAGACTAGAACTTGGACGAATTACTGCTGATCAAAGATATTCTTGTTAAGTTGTTTCAGTTCTTGCTCCTTTGCGGAGGTACACGTATATGAGGTTCAGCATTTCCTAAGAAGTCGTTAGACGAATTATATTCACTGTTTTAACAATTGCATGATAGCACGCAGACTAGCAGAGCGGACCTGAAAGACCCAGACGAAACGTTACATAATAAAATTATTAAGTGCACACTCATCTGTGTTTGCAGTCCAATGACAACTACTAAGAGTTTTCCTACCACTGTCAAAAACATGTAGTGAGAACTAAATTGAGTTGAATGTAATAGACACTTGTCTTATTTTCCTTAATTAAATCTTTCGTCTCTTAAGTCTTGAAAGTCCAGACTAGGAAGCATTTTTGGCGGTGAGTAACCTCAGTTTATACTGTCTCATAATATGACCCCGGCAGAATACTGTACAAAACAAGTAAGCTTTACAGAAACAAAAAAATCCATATTCTGTATTCTTATGCGAAAGGTCCCCTTAGGATCTTGGAGGTCTTGTTATTGTCAAATTTGGTCGGATTGATTTTAATCTTAAAACAACTAGGGATTCCAAAGAATACACTGCAAATACTTCACTTTCATGACTTTTATCAAACAAGTAATTTTATTATACATGCACATACACTGTGCATGTAATCGATAACAGTACTTTGTAGCTTCTTCTCTGCTACCACTCAATTTTTACCAAATTTGGCATAAAGCATCTATGGATGAAGGGGGAAAAATTGTGAATTTCATGGTCCCAGCCCCCCTGGGGCTTGAGGGGAGGGTCCAAAACCACTAAAATTAATGAAATTTTCAAAAAATATCTTCTTTACTCCTGGACATCAAGCAGGCAAACTGTTGGCATGAATGTAATGACCATTGAGTCTTCCAAAATTGTGAAATGTATGGCCCCAGGGTCAGGGGTTCTAGTGCTATGGCGGGGCTGTATTGATTATATAGTTAAAATGCATTATTTCTCTAAATACCTTTTTCTCTGCTCCTAAGTATTAAATAAACTAACTAAGTACATAGTTATGATGAGGAAGAATGCCTCTTCCAAAATTGTAAATTTTATAGCCCCAGGGTCAGGGGTTCTGGTGTTAGAGCGGGGCTTTATTGATAATATATAATGAAAATACATTAATTCTTTGAAAATCTTCTTTGCTCCTGGGTATTAAACAAACTAGGTAAGTATATTGTTATGATGGGGAAGAGTGAAAGGTTGGGCGACACTGCTTTCAAGGAGACTGGTTCCAAAGACACTGATTGTGACTGTTCAGGCTGTTTCTATGGCATATGTTTGGTTAGTTTGTATAGCTATTTGGTTGCTTCTGTCATGGTAGTCCGCCATACGTCGTCTATATGTGTCTTCGATAGTTGGCAAACTGGAAGCCAAGCATGATTTGATCATATCCTCTTGGTCCCCTTGCGGCATTTCTGCGGTGGGCGGGATATGATGGCCATCACTGTTCTGGACCAAGGCTCCTTTGCTCCTTATCCTCCTCTAAGGCCTTGAAGCTGAATATTAATCAAATACCTGGTAGAAGCTGAATACAAATAAAGCTAGATATCATTGAGATGGTGGCCATCTCAAAGGGCCCCGCTTTTAGCAATGAACTTAAACATGTAAGGTAGCTGAAAAGGGTTTATTTTTAAGGTGTTTGAGATTAAAGGGGACAAAAGGTAAGTACTCCCGGAAAATAATACATTTTAAAAAGTTTAAGAAATGTATATCCTCTATGAAAATTGTTGCATATCCTCTATCACCACCATTCTTATTACACCCCAAACAACACTGCGGGAGGTATAATGAATTTGACCGGTCCGTCAGTCAGTGTGACCGTATTTTTTGTCAGCGTTACTCCTCATACACTGCAGCACAGAATTTCGTCACATTTTACACATATTTAGAACACAATGTGTTGAAATGCATATAACAAGGAAGTTTTAAAGATTCTTTTATTTTTCCCGGGAAAATCGGCACTTTTCAACTTAGATATTTGGCCATACCTGGAATAAAGATGTGAACAGATTGTCAGTGCAACTCCTCATAAACCGCTGCGCAAACTTTGAGAACATTTAGGACACAATGTAGATGTGGATAAAAAAATTCCCTTTTTTTCCGGGATTTTCAGCACTTTTCAACTATAATATTTGTTCTTACCATAAATAAAGAATAAACAGTTTGGAAGCTTAGTTCCTCTTTAACCTTAAACAAAATTTGGTCAAACTTTGCAAATATTTAGAACACAATGTCTAGATGTGCATATTACCAGGAAATTCCGATTTCTTTATTTTTTTTAACGAATTTCGGAACTTTTCAACTTGGATATTTGGTCATTTCTTAAACATAGTCTCTGCACTCTAGACTTTCAATTAATGTACTCGTAAGTCCTCTGTCATAATTTCATCAATGTTTACAAGTTTTTTTCAAAACTTTAAAGGATGAACAGTTTGTCCGCGCAAATCCTCATTAATGAATTATGTTATCTATATATTAACCTATCGTACACGTAATATATTTAGATTTCATTAATGGAAGTTACTAGGGATATCAGAATATTTATTTTCCTTAGTCGAAATTCGATTGCATTATTCGAACGATAGTCGATTATTCAGAACATTTTTTTTTGAAAAGAAATCTCATTGATAGCATATTTATAAATTAAAAAAACCCTTTTCGTAAATTTATGTAAAGAGTAAAATTACACGCCGATATTCAGAGGAACACAAATTAGGGATATGTTGAAGTGAAATAGATTAATACCAGCTATTACATGTAATTCTCCAAATGTATGAATTCTCGAAAATCAAATTCATAAATTGGTCAGTACATTTTTTTTTTGTTCTTGTACGCTTAAAGAATTGTTGTATTTATTTAATGGATGAAGGTGAAGATATTGTACAGTGATTAATCTCATAAAATTTACAGTCTCAACACAAATATGTGAACAGAACACTACTGCATATCCATTTAAGATCGAGATCCAAATCATGGCTGTGTGATTGCCAGGGAAAACCATCAAGTGAACATTGATTTTAATTGCACTAGTATTTGTATTCACATAATGAAGTTAATATTTTGACAATAAATGTTTCAAATTCCCATTGTTTTGACAATATTGATAACTACCATGTTTTACGAATCTGCGATTTTACAACACATTAATGGGTAAATTTTAGAGGATATAGATTATAGCTGATGCAGTGATTCACATTAGTAAAACCATGTAATTTGCTGTGATTTATGATCATAAAAGTCATTTGAACAGTGTACATATTTTTTTTTAATTGGAAAAGCAGTTGTCCACGGGCAGACACCTCATCAGTATGCTTGCACGAATGGTTATTTGCAACCCTGCTGTTTATTGTGAACATTACTATATTTTATGTATGGAAGAATTTTTTAAAATAAAGATATAGCAGTTTAAAATCAAATTTTTGCAGTTTATCCTTCAGAAAATGAAAAAAAAATAAGAGATTGACTGCAGATACAGGCAAGTATTAATTAGAATACTATTTATACCACTGAGTAGTCAGACAATCTGATTCCTCCATCCTCTTTCAAGGAGAAGTCCTGAAGTAGGAGGTATTTGGATCTGGATGTGTTGAGCTTGTCGATGGATTTCTCTGGAGTGCTCAACTCATGGAGCTGGGAGTAGTTGGAGGATTTTGATAGGACGTTAGTGATTCCATATACTTTTCCTTCCATGCCCTGTCTTTTCTCTGTGTTTTCTAGAACGTACACTTTCATTCTTGTTCCCTGAAACTAAATTTAAACAATACATTTTATAAACATGGCGAGAAAGCACATATGTGTGGGAGTATGAATCAAATCTTTTAAAGTATGGGATAATATACAACCTTTTTTTGCATTTAAATGAAATAAATCTAACTAATTCTGATTTAAATGATACTTACTTAGTAATTATTAAACACAATTTGAATTAATCATCTATTTATATCAATTTCTCACTGCAGACAAGATGGAATTCACTATGGTTGTATGGTAAAAATTAACCAGGTTGGGGTTAACAGTGTGGTCCCTCCCATCATTTACGTTATATTTGGAACACCTCAAGAAAAACTTAACTATTTTATGTGTGTGCCCCTTGAATAACGTTTAACAACCTTTTGATGACTTCTAGAGGAATTTTAATTAATGGTCCGTATGATACGTATGTACCCTACTCCTCCAACTGTTGCTTTCTATGGGTTTGTGCAGATAAATTATACTTCTTGGTACATGTATTGAAAAACAGCATTGTGTTATCTAAACTATTTTTATCTAGAATTGGGACTGAGAATTCAATTCTGTTTAGGAAGAAGCACCCATGAATATTGTGTGTATACAGTGCGTTTTTCAATTAATGCTCGGAAACATTCACTGGCGATCGAGTTTCTTAGCTTGTAATATTATTTTTTAAGAAATGAAAGAAAAAGTACCGAAGTTCTCATCTTTTTTGCTGGGGGTTCTTCCGACATTTTTCTGGGTTTCTGGGTTTAGATCTATAGAGCTGTCTCTCGATGATTTCTTCTCTTTGACAAAGCGCGCGAAATAGCGAGTAAAAGCGGATCGCGTCAAATTGCTGGGATGTTAATATTTGCCTCATTGATTTTGAGTTTGGAGAATTAAAATAAGTGTTTTAATTGTAATTTGTAATATTATGAAGTTAATAATTGTTACTCGATGTATTTTTGATAATTTAATTGAATGGTATATAATTTTGTCGAAGAGAAAACAGGAATCTTATATTTAAAATTTTTTAGGGAACGAATTGACCATACATCTCATTTTTAGCCGGGCTTATTGCTCAAAGAGCAATAGCCGGCTTATGGGATCCTGTTCAAGGCAGGATGTTGACCCAATAGTCGCCAAATTAAACTGACGTTCTGAAATATAGTGTATCTACTTGTAATCGCTGTTGAAACAATTTATACTCATAATCTGATTAATTAAATGTGAATATAAACTGTACTGTAATTATTATTGTGCAGTTATCAAAAATACATTTGTTCTTAGTAGAGAACTTTGAACAAATTCCTACGCATAGCCTGGTTCCCTGTCCCTGTTTTGCTTCGTTTACTCTGCGTCACTGCCTCGGCACATCCGGAACACCTCGGGCCTTTCACAGAAAAGTTTTTCTGTGAAAGGCCCGAGGTGTTCCGGATGTGCCGAGGCAAGGATGAGACAGGGTACCAGGCTAAATTTTCCACTCATTCGGCAAACCGAATCAGCCGAGGAGTCCCGAATGATGCAGGTGGTTCATGGAAGGAACTGCGATTGCGGTAATAAGGCGTTCTCCATTCTATACTGGTCATATTATACAGCTGGTACAACGAAACTTATGCCGAAATCGGAGACTGCCGTACAATCTGACCACGTTTTAAAGTTTGTGTATGACAAAGATGCGCAGTTTATAAGGGGAATTGTCCAAGCCTCCATGCGAGACCGGAGCTACCACCTAGGTTACTGTAAGTTCATCCCGTTTCTTTGAGATTTTTGGAAGAAAGAAAAGTTTTTTTTTAAAAGTCTTTTGTGTAAATCACGAAATAATGCATAATGTACAACACGTTTGGAAGTATATACAGTGGACCTTCAGATATCCGGACGCCAGATATCCGGATGCTTCAGTATCCGGACGATTTTTCATTGGAACGAAGTTTTTGAATGTTATGTTGACTTGTTTAAGTGGTGATTCAGATATCCGGATGCTTCACATATCCGGACAAATTGACTGGGAACCAGAGCGTCCGGATAAATGAGGGTCCACTGTATGTTTTATCCTGCCTATGCAATAAATCCAGAACAAACCTCTTTCCGAATTTCCTTGACTGAAAGCGTCTATGCAATGTCTTAATACATAATAATAAATTAATATACAATTCTTTTTTTCTCTCTCTCCACAATTTTCAAGTTTCCATGTAAACATGCTTTTTATTTTTAAAATTGATAGTAATATAAGTAAAATTCTAGGTGGTTATTTTTTTTATTATTTTATTAGATTACTCTTGGTTCTAACTACACAGTTGAACAGAGTACCTGTGAATGTGTAAATGCGATGGAAAAATGTCACCATAAAGCCAGCATTCTTCTCTATGGGTAATTTATGTGCAATTTATGTAATATGTAAATTCACTTGGTCTGTTTTAGGTATGCTTTACCAAATTTAATGTTAAATAGAAATTATATCAAAACATGCACACCAATATATATACCCGGTATATACAAGTGTGCAGTTCACCATGTGACTGTAGGTAGCAGGGTACTATTCGTGCCC